>JAACNH010000686.1:0-157411 GCA_019447015.1 Hymenochirus boettgeri
TACTATGTAACTGTTATACAGACATTATGGGTAGGGTAAAGAGTTGGACTAGATGGACGTATGTCTTATACAACCTCAATACTATGTTACTGTGTAACTGTAATACAGATATTATGGTAGGTATAAGGTTGGACTAGATGGGCATATGTCTTTATACAACCTCCAATACTATGTTACTGTGTAACTGTTAACAACCTCCAATCTATGTTGCATGTAACTGTTATACAGACATTATGGGAGGGTATAAAATTGGCTAATGGACATATGTATTTATACAACCTCCAATACTATGTTACTATGTAACTGTATACAGACATTATGGGTAGGGATAAAGGTTGGACTAGATGTGTATGTTCTTATAACAACCTCCAATACTATGTTACTATTTAACTGTTATACAGACATTATGGGTAGGATATACAGATTGGACTAGATGGATGTATGGCTTTATATAACCTCCAATACTATGTTACTATGTAACTGTTATACAGCATTATGGGTAGGTTAAAGGTTGGACTAGATGGACATATGTCTTTATACAACCCCCAAATCTATGTTAATATTACTGTTAGACAGGCACTTATGGGTAGGGTATAAAGATAGAACTGAGATGGACGCATTTACTTTAATCACCTCCAATACTATGTTAATATTGTAACTGTTAGACAACTTATGGGTTGGGTATAAAGGTTGACTAGATAGATTATGTCTTTATACAACCTCCACACTATGTTACTATGTAACTGTTATACAGACATTATGGGTAGGGTGTAAAGGTTGGACTAGATGACGTATGTCTTTATACAACCTCTAATACTATGTTACTATGTAACTGTATACAGACATATGGGTAGGTTTAAAGGTTGACTAGATGGACATAGTCTTTATACAACCTCGATACATGTACTGTGTAACTGTTATACAACCTCTAATACTATGTTGCTATTAACGTTATACAGACATTATGGGTAGGTATAAAATTGGACTGATGGACATATGTATTTATACAACCTCCGATACTATGTTACTATGTAACTGTTATACAGACATTATGGGTAGGATATACAGATTGGACTAGATGGATGTATGGCTTTATATAACCTCCAATACTATGTTATTATGTAACTGTTATACAGGCATTATGGGTAGGTTTAAAGGTTGGACTAGATGACATATGTCTTTATACAACCCCCAATACTATGTTACTATGTAACTGTTAGACAGGCATTATGGGTAGGGTATAAAGATTGAACTAGATGGACGCATTACTTATTCAACCTCCAATACTATGTTACTATGTAACTGTTAGACAGACATTATGGGTGGGTATAAAGGTTGATCTAGATGGATGTATGTCTTTATACACCCCAACACTATGTTTACATGTACTGTTATACAGACATTATGGGTAGGGTATAAAGGTTTGACTAGATGGACCTATGTCTTATACACACTCCAATACTATGTTACTATGTAACGTTATACAAACATTATGGGTAGGGTATAAGGTTGGACTAGATGGACGCATGTCTTTATACAACCTCCAATCTATGCTACTATGTAACTGTTTACAGACTTATGGGTAGGGTATAAAGGTTGGACTAGATGGATGTATGTCTTTATACAACCTCCAATACTATGTTACTATGTAACTGTTGTACAGACATTATGGGTAGGGTATAAAGGTTGGACTAGATGGATGTATGTCTTTATACAACCTCCATACTATGTTACTATGTAACTGTTTACAGACATTATGGGTAGGGTATAAAGGTTGGACTAGATGACGTATGTCTTTATACAACCTCCAATACTATGCTACTATGTAACTGTTATACAGACATTATGGGTAGGATATAAATTGGATTAGATGGACGTTATGTCTTTATACAACCTCCAATACTATGTTACTATGTAACTGTTATACAGACATTATGGGTAGGGTATAAGGTTGGACTAGACACGTGTTCTTTATACAACCCCATACTATGTTACTATGTAACTGTAGACAGACATTATGGGTAGGGTATAAGTTGAACTAGATGGATATATTTCTTTATTCATCCTCAAATTGTTACTACTATACTACACTAATATTAGTGGGGCACAGGAATGTACATGATCATTTTTCTGTTGATCTAATGTGTTGACTTTCAAAGAGACACCAGGAGCAATTGTTATTAATGTGAAAAAAATGCATTCAACCATCTTTATACAAACAGTATTTGTTTAAAAAGCAAATCTCTGCCCTTTCTCAACCTCAAACAAGTGACCAACAAACCAAGCTTTTATCCTTCTCAGTGCATGAGGTTCATTTTGACCCATGGTGGATAATCAGGGTAATCTATGAGGATTTGATCTAATGTGTTGGTCAGATCAGTAGCACTTCCACTATATGAAATATGTAATAGTAATAGCCTAAGGAGTCACCCATGGTGGATACTGGTGCCAGAGAAATGTGTTTGTAAACAAATTTGCTGGTGTTACACCAGGAAGTGTATAAATGATCAAGGGTGATAGGTGCATAAATGTTGAACAGAACATTAAAACAGACATTTAGCAACCACCCAGGGATGTTTTATTACCCAAGCTATCGGTTGGGATACACAGAGACTACAAGCTGTATACTGTACCATTACCTTTATTATATAGAATATAAGTATTATTATAAAGAAGCCAAGGTGACTATTGTGAGACAATAAATACATTTTCTGCCAATGTTCCTGTTTCCATAGCAAGTCTATTGTGCGTGTCTCCCCTCTGGGTGGTTTACAGCTTTTTTAAAGCATCATTTATATTATCCTAATGCTGCAAGTTTCAATGTTCCAATGTGTTAGCCCTAGATACACCAGCTGATGGGATTGCTGAAATCCGTGGTGTGATACATTAACAAGGACCAGGTCACTATTGATATGTGGATGGTGTCATGGCGGCCAGTGATGGACGGAAGATGTGGAGGGGATCAAACAACAGGTACTGTACAGAGTGAGAATTTATTTTATATCACAATCATTAAGTTAGTGACCTCGTTCTTTTTGCTTAGGGTCAAAACTCCACCACTCCGTTTGATCGTCCGCTCGTCCAGACAATGGGTGACCAGTACTGGTCACGGCCGAAAGCGGCACAGATTTCAGCCCAATCGACCGATACACGAGGTTTTCTGTCAGTACAATTGGGCACTGTACATGGTAACAGAAAACATAACATTGCACCATGCATTTCAAATTATGGCAAAGGATTTATTTTCCAATTCAACCTGGCACAATATAATGGGAATAAATAAAGTTTTCATTTAATTAAACCCATAAACAGGTGATTAAAGGGGCGAATCACTTTATTTCTTAACTATTGCCAAGCAAAAACCACCTATCACCAAGAGGTGCTATGCAGGTACTTCTCTACGCGGTTTATACCCTCTCGGGTGTTTTACCCACAGCAGAAAAGATAGAGACCCTGTCCAAAGAATAAGGACTAGAAATGGCTGACAGTGAAATATCAATGGTACTTACTGGAAATGGCTCTGGGACCCGGAAATGGTCTGGGGAACACGTCCATATCACCAAAACCTGTTTAAACACTAACTTTCCTCACCATTGGGCAGTTGTCAGGCTTCCGACAAATTTTCGAGGGTTACCAAAACCAATTGGAACACTTGAGGGTTTTTGCCAAATTCAAGGGTTACCAATGCTACTTCAAGGTTTATGGCCGAATTCCAAGGTTACCGAACCATACATACGCTGATCACTAACCCTTGAATTTGGCCGCAACCCTAAAATTCAGCGTTGACCCTGGATGTAGCATTAATGTGGCATTAATGCTCGAATGTAGCATTCATTAACCCTTAAATTTGGCGATAAACCTTAAATTCGCTGTTCGGTAACCCTCAATTTACAAAAAGCTCATTGTAGGGTTATAAAGCGCTAAAGCGAGGGATACCGATTCTAAACTGCGATAATCCTCAATTTTGATAATTTGAAAATCAAAAATATGTGCACGAGTTCAGAACCTAATAAGTACTAGTGATGGCCAGTGATGGCGGATTTACTTCGTTCGTGAACGGCGGATATTGCAGATTTTCCGGTTTTCCGCCTTCCAAACTTTTCCGAACCGTTTTTTTTCGAAAATTTTCGAAATTACAAGGATTTCTTGTATTTTCGAAAATACGGGAAAATAAGAGAAATCGCAGATTTCGTATTTTCGCAGAATCCTCTATTTTCGAAAATCCTCATATTTTCGAATTTTAATAGGTTTTAATGGGGATTTTCGAATTTTGACCGAAATTCGCGGATCATCGGGTGGACCGGATTTTGCGAAGTTCGGACATCTCTAATAAGGACTGGAGCATGAGGGGTGTTAATTCAATGCCCGTGACAATTAAACATTTGAAATAGAGATCCAAGATTCATCTTTTTCATTTCCAGCTTTCGAAAAAGATTCAGGCAAATTATAGTTTGAAACGCTCAATTAATTCTCGCCAAGTCAAAGTACTACATGCAATCTACATCCACATCACCACAATTTAATTTAAAACATGAACCAATATTCCCTCTATGTCTGAATTACTGTGTCACCTGTCCAACTGTCCCTCAAACCCTCGTCATATCCCATTTCCTCACGGTGAGAGGGGAGAAGGTTAAACCAGTAGGAGATTAGGAAAGAAAGTGAAACCCTAATATTTTCCACCAACATTTTTCTTTCTCGTCTAGAATAATAGCAAATGAGGTTGAGAAAGTGATGGAAACCAACTTTGTCCTAGAAGCGAACCTTAATAATACCAAGTACCTGTCACGTGATAAATGATTTTCTCTTATCTTACTGTTTGTATCATTTCCAAGTCATATCCCGGGAAAATTCAGACAAGGATGTCGTGATGAGCAACACAATGATGTTCATTTTATTGTAACTCAACAAGCACACAGGATCCACCTAATTTACACACATAGCTTTAACCCTTTCTCACACACGGCTTGCTCTTACTAACATGACTTCTTACGTTTCTTTTATGTGAGATAATGAAAGATATAATTATATGTAAAAGACCTGAAATTATCTCTCTCCATTTTAAAGAGTTTTTAAAAATACCCATAGAAGTTTTTCATAACTCAATGGTGTGGATGCCTTTCCATTTAGAAAAAAAATACGTTGCCCGTGTTCTAATCCCTGTTATTTATTGATATATATCTGTAAGGGCCCTAGTCACATGTGACCTTGGTCACATTCTGCAGCCTTTTCCAAGTGCAGCATTTTCTAAGTGTCGGGCTGAATTAAACACTAGGGATGGCCGGTTTGCGGATCCGAACCCGGATCCGCCGCGGATTTATCCCGTTCGCGAACGGCGGATGGGTCCCTCACAATTTTCGAATTTTTCGAAAATTCGCGGATCCTCGAGTGGACTGGATTTTGCGAAGTTCGAAACATCTCTAATTAACACCAGAATTAACTAGGGCACCATCAGGATTTCTCTCCATCTTATTGTCATTACAGGTATGGATCTCTGTACTACCCTATTCATCACTCTCCACTGTGCATCCCTTCCTGTGCTTCATTTTCATTTTTGCCTGGTAATGATCTGCGTACTACCCTATTCATCACTTCCACTGTGCATCCCTTCCTTGCTTCATTGTAATTTTTGTCTGGTTGATCTGCTGTACCACCCTATTCTCAACTCTCCACGTGCATCCCTTCATGTGCTTGATTGAATGTTTGCCTGGTATGATCAGCTGTAACTACCCTATTCATCATTCTCCACTGTGCATCCCTTCCTGTGCCGGTTGTAATTTTTGCCTGGTATGATCTGCTGTACTACCCTATTCATCATTCTCCACGTGCATCCCTTCATGTGCTTGATGTAATTTTTGCTGGTATGATCTGCTTACTACCCTATTCATCACTCTCCACTGTGCATCCCTCCTGTGCTTGATTGTAATTTTTGCCTGTATGATCTGCTGTACTACCCTATTCATCACTCTCCACTGTGCATCCCTTCCTGTCTTGATTGTATTTTGCCTGGTAATGATCTGCTGTACTACCCTATCATCATTCTCCACTGTGCATCCTTCCTGTGCTTCATGTAATGTTTGCCTGGTATGATCTGCTGTTACTACCCTATTCACCACTCTCCACTGTGCATCCCTTCCTGTGCTTCATTGTAATTTTTGCCTGGTTTTTGCCTGGACATTCTCCATTTGTTTGATCCTCACTCTGTTATCATTTAATTTATCTGTCTCCCCTCAGCCCCCCCACCCCCCATTGTTTTTGTATCAGGCCAGTTTATCTGTAAGGACCCTAGCACATTCTGACCTTGGTCACATTCGTGGCCTTTTCTAATGTCGGGCTGAATTAACACCAGAATTACTGAGTGCCTGACCCTGAACTCTGCTGATTTGGATCAGACGACACCACTAGACCTGATAATAAATGTGGTGGGGGAGTTGGTATTCTTTCTCTCTAGCACTGTACTTTCATACCCATCCCTCCCTTACCAGCCTCTCCCGTCGATCTCTCCAGTCCCACTCATCCGGGTTTCCTCCCACCACAGATGCAGGGACCTGCGTAATCTTGTCCCCCCCATTCGCTCTCTGTCTCCCTCCAACAACTTATCTCCATGCCCTCCTTCTCTGACCCTAACCTTGCAGCTTGCCCCCACTAAAACAGTTTCCATGCCTTTGACTCTGTTGCTCCCTTATCCACCCATCGCCTTGGTCACAAGAACCCACAACCATGGCTTACGGACCAGATTAAAAGTTGAAGACAATCCCATATAGCCGAGTGACACTGGCGTAAGAGTAACAATAGAGACTTTCTTGAATTTAAAAATATTCCAGGACAGTCTCCCACCTGCCCCCATGACCCCATCCTCTCATCTTATTCCCCCTCTCTCCTCTCATTCATTCCAGCCCTACCTCCCTCTTTAACTGTCCCTCTCCACTGTATCTTTCCCTCTTATTTAAACATGTCGTTGATACCCCTATAAGTAAAACCCTCCCTGACCCGTCTGCTCTTTCCAGCTACCGGCCTGTCTCCCTTCTCCCATTTTCTCGCTCAAACTCTGGAAAGACATGTCTATGGTGACCTGGTCATCACCTGTCTGCTAACATCTCTCTCTGACCACCACCAACAGGCTCCGCCCTAAACACTCCACGGAACTCCCCTCCTAAAGTCTGACCAATGATCTTGGTGCTAAATCTAAGGTCACTGCGCTCTCTCATTCTCCTTTCTGTCTCTGCTTTCATACTGTTCATCACCCTCTATTCTTCAATCCCGGCCTCCTTAGGTATCCAGGACACTGCACACCTTGCCTGTCTCTTATCTCTCTGGTAGACTTTAGTGTTTTTTTCACATCTGGAATTACTTCCACTCCTCGCCCCCTCCCTGTGGGGGGCCCGCAAGGCTCGGTACTCTCCTCTCTTTTCTCCATCTACATCTACAACCCATGGCCTTGGAGTCCTACTCATTCAGTTTCATTTGGTTCCGAGTTCACCTGTATGTGGACGATACACCAAATTTACATCTCTGCCCCAGATTCTCCCTACACTGACATTCCGGTCCCCGACTGCCTTAGTGCCATCTCTGCCTTCCATGTCCTCCCCCCGCTTCCTCAAACTACACATGACAAGACTGAACTTTTCCTTCTATAAGCCACCCTCACAATCTGTTCCCCTCCCTAGTCTTACATAACGGACATGTCCACCCCCAAAACTATAATTAACCCACAACTGGCCCCATAGTGTATGTAATAAATCCTTACCTTACATCTCCCATCTCCAATAATCCCAGTAATCCCCCCCCCCCTCAAAGTTCCCAAAAACTCCACCAGGAGTCCGACAATCCATTAGACCTCTGCTCCCAACCTTCCTCCCCCTCCCTGCCCCTCCCTTTCTCCCCTCCATTCCCTAGCTACAAAGCCTTTATATTGTACTCCTTTTTTTTTTTTTAAAGTTAGCACCCTTTATATAACAACACACCTCTCCATTCCTCAAGCCCTGCCTGGAATACCGATAGATTCCATCATTTCCTTCAACGCCATCAATTTCTTGCCATCCTTCAGCTCCACTCAAAACCATCTCCCCATTGACCCTATCCCCTCTCAATAAGCTACAAATCTAGTCCATGCCTAGCATTCCCGGCTAGACTACTGCAACCATCCTGAGTCAACCACACCTCCTCAACCGCTTCATCCATCCTCAACTCAAGCTCTTACCCAATCCTATAAAGCACTATCTACACAGCCTCCATATATCTCACCCTATCCTATAAATCACTATCCAACACAGCCCTCCATATCTCCACCCTATCTATAAAGCATATCCAACACAGCCTCCATTATCACCCTATCCTATAAAGCACTATCCAACACAGCCCTCCTATATCTCTCCATCCTATAAAGCACTATCCAACACAGCCCTCCATATATCTCACCTATCTATAAAGCACTATCCAACACAGCCCTCCATATATCTCACCCTATCCTATAAAGCACTATCCAACACCAGCCCCCATTAGATCTTCCCCTATCCTATAAAGCACTATCCAACACAGCCCTCCATATATCTCACCTACTATCCTATAAAGCACTATCCAACACATGCCTCTCCATATATTCACCCTATCCTATAAAGCCTATCCACACCCCCTCCATATATCTCACCTATCCTATAAATCACTATCCCAACACAGCCCCTCCATATATCTCCCCTATCCTATAAGCACATATCCAACACAGCCCTCTATATCTCACCCTATCCTATAAACACTATCCAACAAGCCCTCCATATATCCTCCCTATCCTATAAGCACTATCCAACACAGCCCTCCAATATCTCACCCTATCCGATAAAGCACTATCCAACACACGCCCTCCATATATCTCACCCTATCCTATAAAGCACTATCCAAAACAGCCCCTTAATATATCTCACCCTATCCTATAAGCACTATCCACACACCTCCATATATTCACCCTATCTATAAAGCACTATCCAAACAGCCCTCCATGTATCTTACCCTATCCTATAAAGCACTATCCAACACAGCCCCTCCATATATCTCAACCCTATCCTATAAACACTATCCAACACAGCCCCTCCGTATACTCACCCATCCTATAAGCACTATCCAACACAGCCCTCCATATATCTCACCCTATCCTATAAAGCACTATCCAACACAGCCCCTCCCATATCTCACCCTATCCTATAAAGCACTATCCAACACACCCCCTCCATATATCTCACCCTATCCTATAAAGCACTATCCACACCGCCTCATATATCTCACCCTTCCTATAAAGCACTATCCAACACAGCCCCTCCATATATCTCACCCTATCCTATAAAGCACTATCCAACACAGCCCTCCATATATCTCACCCTATCCTAAAAAGCACTATCCAACACAGCCCTCCATATATCTCCCTAACCTATAAAGCACTATCCAACACAGCCCTCCATATATCTCACCCTATCCTATAAAGCACTATCCAACATCTCACCCTATCCTATAAAGCACTATCCAACACAGCCCTCCATATATCTCACCCTATCCTATAAAGCACTATCCAACACAGCCCTCCATATATCTACCCTATCCTATAAAGCACTATCCAACACAGCCCCTCCATATATCTCACCCTATCCTATAAAGCACTATCCAACACAGGCCCTCCATATATCTCACCCTATCCTATAAAGCACTATCCAACACAGCCCCTCCATATATCTCACCCCTATCCATAAAGCACTATCCACACAGCCCCTCCATATACTCACCCTATCCTATAAAGCACTATCCAACACAGCCTCCTCATATATCTCAACCCTCATCCTTAAAGCACTATCCAACACAGCCCTCCATAATCTCACCCTATCCTATAAAGCACTATCCAACACAGCCCTCCAAATCTCTCACCCTATCCTATAAAGCCTATCCAACACACGCCCTCCATATATCTCACCCTATCCTATAAAGCACTATCCAACATCTCACCTATCCTATAAAGCACTATCCAACACAGCCCTCCATATATCTCACCCTATCCTATAAAGCACTATCCAACACAGCCCTCCATATATCTCACCCTATCCTATAAACACTATCCAACACAGCCCTCCATATATCTCACCCTATCCTATAAAGCACTATCCAACACAGCCCCTCCATATATCTCACCCTATCCTATAAAGCACTATCCAACACAGCCCTCCAATTATTTCACCCTATCCTATAAAGACACTATCCAACACAGCCCTCCATATATCTCACCCTATCCTATAAAGCACTATCCACACAAGCCCCCATATATCTCACCCTATCCTATAAAGCATATCCAACACAGCCCCCATATATCTCACCCTATCCTATAACACTATCCAACACAGCCCTCCATATATCTCACCCTATCCTATAAACACTATCAACACAGCCCCTCCATATATCTCACCCTATCCTATAAAGCACTATCCAACACAGCCCCTCCATATATCTCACCCTATCCTATAAAGCACTATCCAACACAGCCCTCCATATATCTCACCCTATCCTATAAAGCACTCCAACACAGCCCTCCATATATCTCACCCTATCCTATAAAGCACTATCCAACAACCCCCTCCATATATCCACCCTATCCTATAGCACTATCCAACACAGCCCCTCCATATATCTCACCCTATCCTATAAAGCACTATCCAACAACGCCCTCCATATATCTCACACCCTATCCTATAAACACTATCCAACACAGCCCCTCCATATATCTCACCCTATCCTATAAAGCACTATCCAACCAAGCCCCCCATATATCTCACCCTATCCTATAAAGCACTATCCAACACAGCCCCTCCATATATCTCACCCTATCCTATAAGCACTATCCAACACAGCCCCTCCATATATCTCACCCTATCCTATAAAGCACTATCCAACACAGCCCTCCATATATCTCACCCTATCCTATAAAGCACTATCCAAACACAGCCCCTCCATATATCTTACCCTATCCTATAAAGCACCTATCCAACACAGCCCTCCATATATCTCACCCTATCCTATAAACACTATCCAACACAGCCCCTCCATTATCTCACCCTATCCTATAAGCACTATCCAACACACCCTCCATATATCTCACCCTATCCTATAAACATATCCAACACAGCCCCCCATATATCTCACCCTATCCTATAAAGCACTACCAACACAAGCCCCTCCATATATCTCACCCTATCCTATAAAGCACTATCCAACACAGCCCTCCATATATCTCACCCTATCCTATAAAACACTATTCAACACAGCCTCCATATATCTCACCTATCCTATAAAGCACTATCCAACACAGCCCTCCATATACTCACCCTACTCCTATAAAGCACTATCCACACAAGCCCTCCATATATCTCACACTACCTATAAAGCACTATCCAACACAGCCCTCCATATATCCTCACCCTATCCTATAAAGCACTATCCACACAGCTCTCCATATATCTCACCCTATCCTATAAAGCACTATCCAACACAGCCCCTCCATATATCTCACCCTATCCTATAAAGCTCTATCCAACAAGCCCTCCATATATCTACCCTATCCTATAAAGCACTATCCAACACAGCCCTCCATATATCTCCACCCTATCCTATAAGCCACTATCCAACACAGCCCTCCATAATCTCACCCTATCCTATAAAGCACTATCCAACACCGCCCCCATATATCTCACCCTATCCTATAAAGCACTATCCAACACAGCCCCTCCATATACTCACCCTATCCTATAAAGCACTATCCATACAGACCCCTCCAATATCTCACCCTATCCTATAAAGCCATATCCAACACAGCCCCTCCATATATCTCACCCACCTATCCTATAAAGCACTCCAAACAGCCCCCATATATCTCACCCTATCCTATAAAGCACTATCCAACACAGCCCTCCATATATCTCACCCTATCTATAAAAGCACTATCCAACACCCGCCCTCCATATATTCACCCTATCCTATAAAGCACTATCAACACAGCCCCTCCATATACTCACCTATCCTAATAAAGCACTCCAACACAAGCCCCTCCATATATCTCACCCTATCCTATAAACACAAACTATCAACACACGCCCCTCCATATATCTCACCCTATCCTATAAAGCACTATCCAACACAGCCCTCCATATATCTCACCCTATCCTATAACAGCCTATCCAACACAGCCCCTCCATAATCTCACCCTATCCTATAAACACTATCCAACACAGCCCTCCATATATCTCACCCTATCCTATAAAGCACTATCCAACACAGCCCCTCCATATATTCACCCTATCCTATAAAGCATATCCAACACAGCCCCTCCATATATCTCACCTATCCTATAAAGCACTATCCAACACAGCCCTCCATATATCTCACCCTATCCTATAACACACTATCCAACACAGCCCCTCCATATATCTCACCCTATCCTATAAAGCACTATCCAACACAGCCCCTCCATATATCTCACCCTATCTATAAAGCACTATCCAACACGCCCTCCATATATCTCACCCTATCCTATAAACACTATAAACACAGCCCTCTCATATATCTCACCTATCCTATAAAGCACTATCCAACACACAGCCCTCCATATATCTCACCCTATCCTATAAAGCACTATCCAACACAGCCCTCCATAATCTCACCCTATCCTATAAAGCACTATCCAACACAGCCCTCCATATATCTCACCCTATCCTATAAAGCACTATCCACCCTATCCTATAAAGCACTATCCAACACAGCCCCTCCATATATCTCACCCTATCCTATAAAGCACTATCCAACACACCCTCCATATATCTACCCTATCCTATAAAGCACTATCCAACCAACACAGCCCCTCCATATATCTCACCCTATCCTATAAAGCACTATCCAACACCCCTCCATATATCTCACCCTATCCTATAAAGCACTATCCAACACAGCCCTCCATATATCTCACCCTATCCTATAACACACTATCCAACACAGCCCCTCCATATATCTCACCCTACCTATAAAGCACTATCAACACAGCCCCTCCAGATATCTCACCCATCCTATAAAGCACTATCCAACACAGCCCCTCATATATCTCACCCTATCCTATAAAGCACTATCCAACAAGCCCCTCCATATATCTCACCCTATCCTATCTAATAAAGCACTATCCCAACACAGCCCTCCATATATCTCACCCTATCCATAAAGCACTATCCAACACAGCCCTCCATATATCTCACCCTAATCCTAAACACTATCCACACAGCCCTCAATATCTCACCCATCCTAAAAGCACTATCCAACACGCCCCTCCATATATCTCACCCTATCCTATAAAGCACTATCAACAAACAGCCCTCCATATATCTCACCCTATCTATAAAGCACTATCCAACACAGCCCTCCATATATCTCACCCTATCCTATAAAGCACTACCAACCACTCCCCTCATAATCTCACCCTATCCTATAAAGCACTATCCAACACAGCCCCTCCATATATCTCACCCTATCCTATAAAGCACTATCCAACACAGCCCCTCCATATATCTCACCCTATCCTATAAAGCACTATCCAACCCCTCCATATATCTCACCCTATCCTAAAAGCACATCCAACACGCACCCCTCCATATCTCACCGATCTATAAACACTATCCAAACAGCCCCCATATATCTCACCCTATCCTAACACATCCAACACAGCCCCTCCATATATCCACCCTATCCTATAAAGCCTATCCAACACAGCCCCTCCATATATCTACCCATCCTATAAAACACTATCCAACACAGCCCCTCCATAATCTCACCCTAGCCTATAAAGCACTATCCAACACAGCCCCTCCAGATATCTCACACAGTAACTACCTATAAGCATGAGCCAATTGCATCATGGTCAGCCCCTTCCAGATATCTCACCCTAGCCTATAAAGCCTATCCACCCTAGCCCCTCCATATATCATCACCCTAGTCCGATAAAACACTTGTCATACAGCAGCTCCGCCTCCATATGCTTCAATATCTCACCTCTCCTATAAAGCCCTATCCACCCAGCCCCGCCGCATCATCGGCAACCTCCGAGCAGCCCCTCCTGAGGAGCTGCCTCCGATCCGATGAAATGTTTTCTCGACTAGCTCAACACATTGCCCTTCTCTCAGAGAGCTCCCGTGGTTCTCGTTCCTATGTTGAAGCTCCGATCCCTACAACATTTTTTTGGCCCTCCTATATCTCACCCTATCCATAAATCACTATCCAACACATGCCTGCTATATTCTCACCCTAATCCTAGTAAAACATCTTTGATCCACAGCTTAGTGCCGCCTTTCTTCATATATCTTCTTCACCTCGATTTCCTTATTAAGTCACTATCCAACATCTATTTTTTTCAGAGCCCCACCTTCCATTTATATTCTTCATCCCTTTTTCCTTGGTATTTTATTCAGATTGCTAACTATCCAACAACATCCCCTCCATATGATCTCACCGATCTAAAAGCACTATCCAACACATAAGCCCGTCCTTATATTTATCTCACCCGTATCCTAATAAGCACTATCCAACAGCAGCCCCTGCTATCCAACACATGTTTTTTTTTTGTGTTGGTGGTTTTTGGTTGATCCCCTCCTGTTATTTTATTTCTCTTTTAGCTCTAGCCTATAAAAGCACTATTCACCACAGCCGCGCATATAGCGTTCGCTCATCGGCACGTCCTAGTTCTGACTAGATGGACGTATGTCTTTATACAACCTCTAATACTATGTTACTGTGTAACTGTAATACAGATATTATGGGTAGGTTTAAAGGTTGGACTAGATGGGCATATGTCTTTATACAACCTCCAATACTATGTTACTGTGTAACTGTTATACAACCTCCAATACTATGTTGCTATGTAACTGTTATACAGACATTATGGGTAGGGTATAAAAATTGGACTAGATGGACATATGTATTTATACAACCTCCAATACTATGTTACTATGTAACTGTTATACAGACATTATGGGTAGGGAATAAAGGTTGGACTAGATGGATGTATGTCTTTATACAACCTCCAATACTATGTTACTATTTAACTGTTATACAGACATTATGGGTAGGATATACAGATTGGACTAGAACGTGATTGGTCATTCAGCCCTGCCCGTTCATTGAACGCAGCCGCGGCCGTGATTGGCTGCCTCTTAGCCAATCACAAGACGCGGCTGCCGTCCCGCCCCCTGCGTGCAGTTCTGGGCAGAGGGTCGGGCATTGCGGCGAAGGAGAGAGGTAGGTAAGGTAATGATCGGGGACTGTCTGAGACTATAATATATAGCGGTGGGGGACATTGGCTATAATAATATTTGAAAAGGTTTATATAAATGGTGGGACATGCCTTTAGTTTGGATAGACTGTAGTTAGAAGCAGGACCTAAATGTCTTTTTTTATGTAGGGGGCACAGGAGACCACAAGGTTCCCTTTAAGAAAAACTACAAACATCATTAGTTTTTGTAACTTTATTTAGGTTCAATACAAAGATTCTCAATACAAAAACTTATACAATACATACAACCCCTGCCCATGTGAATGTACCCCTACGGTACTGGTCTCACACACACACACGTCTGTCAAACCATGCATTGTCTACACACGACTACTATCCCGACACTGGTTCAGTGTCTCACACATTTTGTCTATGCTGAACCGACTTTTTTAGATGTGATGTTCGACCCGTTGTCCTGTTATTTCTCTCATAGCGCGTTCAATTTTGAGTCCCGGACTCGTTGTCTCGCTCACCGTCTCAGATGAGATATCCATCCATGGTCTATAATTCGCTATTACCACGGGTTTTTCCAACCAGGAGAATTAGATATTACAGACATGAACATTGGAGGGAACATTATTTAAGACACAGCTGGGATCAATAACATCACATGTTTTCTATTGGTGATGAACCCACAGAGTCACTTTAATGAGGAAACCTATTGTCAATACAACACAATCTGTTTACCACCTTGTCCTTTATATATGATTGGATCTCCTTCCTATGGTTCCATAGTCCTGGTGATATGGTAATGAACTGGTGCTGTAGGAGCTTTGCAATACATTCCAAACAACAACTCAAGCACTCCCTGTTGGCTGCTTGACAGTACAAGTAGGTAGTGTGCAGTCCCCTGTCCCCCACTCCAAGGGCCAGAAGATTCTTTAGAACAGAGAATAAGCTACACACACATGGCCTTGGACAGCTCATTAGTTCATTGGGGTTTCCAGTAGCACCTGATGCGGACATATACAAAATTTAATTCGTCCACGGATCCCCACATCTGACATCCCGGGAAGTTCCCGACTGCCTTAGTCGCCATCTATCTTGCCGCCTTTAATGTCTCCACCTTCCTCAAACTCAACCATGGACAAGACTGAACATTGTCCTTTTCCCACCCTACCGATCTTTTCCCCTCCCTAGTACAACTATTAATATTAACAACAACCGATATCCCCCATTCTCTTATGTCCGCTGCCTGGGAATAACTCTAGATTCCGACTTTCCTTCACACCTCATGTCAATCATCGTCTGCAAACTCAACAAATTCTCCCGCATTTCGACCTTCCTCTCGAATGAAGCTACAAAATCACACCTGTCCATGCCCTAATACATATCGCTAAAGGCTAACTACTCTGCAAACACACCGGTGTGGTTTACTAAAATACCACCTGGCACCGTTTCAATCCATCCTCAACGACTTGACTGCCGCGCTCATTCATTTCTCTTCTAACTCTCTTAATTGCCCTCTCTTGTCATCCCTCAGGTGCCCATCACGGTCAAAGGATCCGGTTCAAACTGCTTTACCCTACTCCTATAAAGCACTATCCAAACATAGCCACTCCATATAGCTGTACCTCTACCTACATATAAGCACTATCAACACAAGACCCTCCTATATCTCACCCCACTCCTATAAAGCATTCCAACACAGCGCCTCCATATATCCACCCTATCACTATTAAAGCACTATCAACCCAGCCCCTCCTAATATCTCACCAGCTCACCTACCTATAAAGCACTATACACAAAGCCCCCTCACATATATCTCACCTCCTAAGCCTAATAAGCACTATCCAACACACCCCCTCCATATATCTCACCCTATCCTATAAAGCACTAATCAAACACAGCCACCTCCATATTCTTCACCCATCCTATAAAGCGCCTATCCAACACAGCCCCTCTATCTATCTCAACCCTAATCCATTAAAGCGTATCCAACACAGCCCCTCCATATATCTTACACCTATCCTATATAAAGACGCTATCCACACACACCTCCCTATATATCTACCCCATCCTATAAAAGCGCTATCCAACACAGCCCCTTTTTTTCCCATATATCCTCACCCTATCCTAATAAAGCGCTATCCAACACAGCCCATAGATCTCACCCTATCCTTTATAAAGCGCTATCAACCAGCTCCATATATCCTCAACCCTTCCTATAAAGCGCTATTCCAACACTAGCCCACCATATATCTTACCCTATCCTATAAAGCGCTATACAAACACCGTCCCTCCATATTCGCTTACCCTAATCCTATATAAGCGCTGCATCCAAAACACAAGCCCCTCCCATATATCTCCACCTTCCTAATAAGCAGCCTATCCACACAGCCCCCTCCTATAATCTCACCCCTATCTATTATAACGCACTATCCAAACACCAGCGCCCTCCATATATCTCACCCTATCCTATCAAGCTCTATCCAACACAGCCCCTTCATATATCTTACCCTATCCTATAAAGCACTTCCAACACCAAGCCCTCCATATATCTACACCCTATCCTATAAAGCGCATCCAACACAAGCACCCTCCATATATCTTCACCCTATCCTATAAACAATCTATCCAAACAGCCCCCTCCATATATCTCACCCTATCCTATATAATGCGCTATCCAACACAGCCCCTTCCCAATAGCTACCCTATCCTAATAAAGCACTATCCACACACAGGCCCCTCCATATATCCCCCTCTAGCACTACCAACCCGAGCCTCATTCTCCCTCCGACTATAAAATTAAAGCACTATCCAACAGCCCCTCCATATATCTCACCCTATCCTTATAAAGCACATCCAACCAGTCCCCTCCATATATCTCACCTATCCTTATAAAGCCTATCCAACACATGCCCCTCCATATATCTCCCCTAATCCTAAAAGCACTATCCAATCACAGCCCTCCATATATCACCCTTCTATAGCACTATAAACGCCCCATATCTCACCTCCAACGCTTCAACAGCACCTCATATATCTCACCCTATCTCGATAAAGACATCTATCCAACAACGCCCTCCATAGTACATCTAACAGACCACACTCTATTCTCCGCATTTATGATTTATTTGTGTAAAAGGGGGGGGAGTGGGGGCAGGTGTGGGGAGGGAGGTGGGCTGAGGGAGGGAGGGGAGGGGGAAGAGAAGGGGTGAGAGGAGGGGGAGGGGGGGGGGAGGGGGGAGCGAATGAAGAACAGGAAACACAGAGGGGGGGGGGGGGCAGGGGACCTCTATAGTGGCAGGGGGGCTTACATCTATAAGGGAGCACTATTCCCAACCACAGCCCTCAATAATATCTCACCCTATCCTATTAAGCACTATCCACGCAACACGCCCTCCTATCTACTTTCACCCCTTATCTATAAAGCACTATCCAAACACGACCCTCCATAATATCTCACCCCTTTCCTATAAGCACATCCAACACAGCCCCTCTATATTATCTTACCCATCCTATAAAGCACTAATCCAACACAGCCCTCCATATATCTCACCCTATCCTATAAAGCACTATCCAACACAAAGCCTCCATATATCTCACCCTATCCTATAAAAGCACTATCCAACACAGCCCCTCCATATATCTTACCCTACTATCCTATAAAGCACTATCCAACACAGCCCTCCATAATCTCACCCTATCCTATAAGCACTATCCAACAGCCCTCCATATACTCACCCTATCCTATAAAAGCACTACTCCAACACACAGCCCTTCATATATCTCACTATCCTATAAAGCACTACTCCAACACACCCCTCCATATATCTTACCCTATCCTATAAAGCACTATCCAACACAGCCCCTCCATATATCTTACCCTATCCTATAAAACACTATCCAACACACAAGCCCCTCCATATATCTTTACCACTACCTATAAACACTATCCAACACAGCCCCTTCATATATCTCACCCTACCTATAAAGCACTATCCAATACAAGTCCCCTCCATATATCTTACCCTTCCTATAAAGCACTATCCAACACAGCCCTCCAATATCTACCTATCCTATAAAGCACTATCCACACACAGCCCTCATATATCTTTACCCTATCCTATAAAACACTATCCACACACGCCCCTCCATATATCTTACCCTAATCCATAAAGCACTATCCCAACACCCCAAACTCACATAAAAAAAAAACCTAGCCCTCCATATATCTCACCCTTCCTATAAACGCCTATCCAACACAGCCCCTCATATATCTCACCCTATCTATAGCCTATCCAACACGCCTATATATCTCACCCTTCCTATAAAGCACTATCCAACACAGCCCTCCATATATCTTACCTATCCTATAAAGCACTATCCAACACAGCCCCTCCATATATCTTACCCTATCCCTATAAGCGCTATCCAACACAGCCCTCCATATATCTTACCCTATCCTATAAAAAACCATCATACACAGCCCTCCATATTCTTACCTACCCTATCTATAAGCGCTATCCAACACAGCCCTCCATCTATCTCACCCTATCCTATAAAGCACTATCCAACACAGCCCTCCATATATCTTACCCTATCCTATAAAACACTATCCAACACACAGCCCCTCCATATATCTTACCCTATCCTATAAAGCGCTATCCAACACAGCCCTCCATATATCTCACCCTATCCTATAAAGCACTATCCAACACAGCCCCTCCATATATCTCATCCCTCAGCCTATAAAGCACTATCCACACAGCCCTCCATATATCTCACCCCTATCCTATAAAGCACTATCCAACACAGCCCTCCATATATCTCACCCTATCCTATAAAGCACTATCCCACACAGCCTCCATATACTTACCCTATCCTATAAAAGCACTATCCAACCACCCTCCATATATCTACCCTATCCTATAAACAACTATCCACAGCCCTCCATATATCTCACCTATCCTAAAAGCAACTATCCAACACAGCCCCTCCATATATCTCACCTATCCTATAAAACACTATCCAACACATGAGCCCCTCCATATATCTTACCCTATCCATATATCTAAGCACTATCCAACACAGCCCTCCATATATCTCACCCTATCCTATAACGCACTATCCAATACAACAGCCCTCCAATATCTACTACCACCCTATCCTATAAAGCACTATCCAAACAGCCCTCCATATACCACACCCATCCTATAAAGCACTATCCACACAACAGCCCCTCCATATATCTCACCCTATCCTATAAAGCACTATCCAACACAACCCCTCCATATATCTTACCCTATCCTATAAAGCACTATCCAACACAGCCCTCCATATATCTCACCCTATCCTATAAAACACTATCCAACACAGCCCCTCCATATATCTTACCCCTATCCTATAAAAGCACTATCCAACACAGCAGCCCTCCATATATCTCACCCATACCTATAAAGCACTATCCAACACAGCCCTCCATATATCTCACCACCCTATCCTATAAAGCCTATCCAACACACCCATCCATATATCTCAACCCCCACCTATCCTATAAAGCACGATCCAACCAGCCCTCCATAATATCTTACCCTATCCTATAAAGCACTATCCAACACGCCAGCCCTCCTATATCTTACCTATCCTATAAGCCTGTATCCACACAGCCCTCCTATATCTTACCCCTATCCTATAACACTATCCCACACAGCCCCTCCATATATCTTACACTATCCTTAAAGCGCTAGATCCAACACAGCCTCCATATATCTCACCCTATCCTATAAACACTATCAAACACAGCCCTCCTTATATCTCACCCTATCCTATAAAGCACTATCAACACGCCCCTCCATATATCTCACCCTATCCTATAAGCACTAATCCAACACAGCCCCTCCATATATCTCAACCCTATCCTATAAGCACTATCCAACACCAGCCCCTCCATATATCTTACCCTATCCTATAAGCACTATCCAACACCGCTCCATATATATTACCCTATCCTATAACAACACTATCCAACACAAGCCCTCCATATATCCACCCTATCCTAATAAAGCACTACCAACACAGCCACCCCTCCATATTCTCACCCTATCCTATTAAAGCACTATCCAACACAGCCCTCCTATATCTTACCCTATCCTATTAAAGCACAATCCAACACAGCCACCTCCATATATCTCACCCTATCCTATAAAGCACTATCCAATACAGCCCTGCCATATATCTTACCCTATCCTATAAAGCCTATCCCAACCACCCTCCATATATCTCACCCTATCCTATAAAGCACTATCCAACACACCCCTCCATATATCTCACCCTATCCTATAAAGCACTATCCAACACAACCCTCCATATACTACCCTATCCTATAAGCACTATCCAACACAGCCTCCATATATCTCAACCCTATCCTATAAAGCACTATCCAAACCCGCCCCTCCCTATTCTTACCCTATCCTATAAAGCACTATCCAACACAGCCCTCCATATATCTCACCCTATCCTATAAAGCACTATCAACACAGCCCTCCCTAATCTCACCCTATCCTATAAGCAACTATCCACACAACCCCTCCATATATCTTCACCCATCCATAAAGCACATCCAACACAGCCTCCAATACTCACCCTATCCGATAAAGCACTATCAACACGCCCTCCATATATCTCACCCTATCCTATAAAAGCACTATCCAACACAGCCCCTCCATATTCACCCTATCCTATACCACTATCCAACCAGCCCTCCATATATCTTACCGATCCTATAAAGCACTATCCACACAGCCCTCCATATATCTTACCCTATCCTATAAAGCACTTCCAACACAACCCCTCCATAATCTTACCCTATCCTAAAAGCACTATCCAACCAGCCTCCATATATCTCACCCTATCCTTAAAGCAACCAACACAGCCTCCATGATCTCAAGCTGATCCAGCGATACTCTCCCAGACGCAACCTCCGCTCTGCAAATGATACCCTCCTCTCAACCACCCTTGTCACCTCTTCCCATGCCCGTATTCAGGACTTTACTTGTGCTGCCCTCTGCTCTGGAACTCCCTTCCTCCGTCTGTCCGTCACTCACCATCCCTTAACACTTTCAAACTTAACCATAAAACCCACCTATTCAGGCAAACATATAACCTGGCCTAAACATTACCCATCTTACTACCCAATGATCTATCCAACCCGCCTTTCACACTCCACTGCCAATCTATTTACAGCCTACCAACTCCTGCAACCTTATGTCTCACCCCATATCCTCTAGACTGTAAGCTCTTTGGGCAGGGACCTCTCTCCTATTGTATCACGGTATTGCTGTAAGTAACTCCCCACTCTGTTTACTTGTATTATGTATTACCTGTGTATGTAATATGTATGACTTTGTATAACATGTACTACCCTGTATGTAATTGTAAAGCGCCATGGAAGATGTTGGCGCTATAAATCCAATAATAATATAGCACCTACATGGTGAATCCAAGGATGTTTATTTAAACATCAGATCCGTTTTGTGACGCCCTGTTCCCTCGGGTAGCTGAGGAAGGGACAGGACATCCCGAAACACTGTATCTGTTGTTTAAATAAACCCTCTTGGATTCACCATTGTAGTGTGCTCCCCTATATCTTCTTGTGATGTAGGAGCTGCTTGGCAATAGGTTCCTCTTGAGTTGCAGCACTTAACAAAATCCTTTAAATTCTCTGACATGGAAAGTAAAAGTGAAAGGAATGTTCACCCCCAAAACTAAAATTTAACCCCATACTGGCCACATTCTGTAGTTTAATAAAATCCTTACCTTTCATTTCTGCTCCTACAGTTCTCCTGCAGCGCCTTTTCACAGTCCAGGAAACTGAAGAGTAGGAGCTGGTACCCCCTGCCCAACCGTCAAAATATTTGTAAAAAATGTTTAGACACTTAAGCCCTTTCACTCCCACGCATCTCTATTATAAGTAGCCTTATAGCTAATCGCAGATGCGGCTGCTGGTCCGGCCTGTTTGTGACTTGCTGCAAACGGAGCCAGAGGAACCACACAGGATGTAAGGAAATATCCATTTATATATATCATCGGTTGGGGGTGGGCGGGGGTACCTACCATTTCAGCCATCTTAGTGCTCTAGGCACAGAACTTAGATGTCGCAGACCTACACGGAGGCAGTGAGTAAGGAGGGTGGAGATGTTTTTAAGTATATGTGCAGTATATGTTCTCCCCCAGAAACTTTTTCTGTTTCCAGCCGGGTGGCATAAAATGTAGCCGGGTGGGAAAGAACGGGAAATTTGGTGAGAGCGAGATGTTTAAACTCTCAGTGCCAGCAGACTTTCCAAGAGTATTGGCATTACCACGTTCAATGTCGGCACTTTCCCAGAATATTGCTATTAACATTGCAGTGCCAGCAGAGTGTTACCTTTAAAACCCTTTCTTTGCACATCAACATATACAGTATGTACCGCCTTTCCACGTCTCCATTGAATTGTTTTATTCATCACTACCTACTCTGAGTTGGATGGAAGGAAGAAAGAGGCAGGGATAGGGATCTCATGGCTGCTAGTCACAGGTCACTGTTATAAGTCTGCAGCATTTTACTTGCCCTTTAGAACTGTTCTCCTCAGTACTATTAGCTGAGCTCATCCTCCCCCCTCTCCTTCCTTCACCTTCAGTTCATTGGGAACATTGATCCAATTAGAGGAGCTGAGTTCAGCTCTGTACTAGATACAATGTTACACATTACAGCAGCAGAACAAGGAGAGCAGATCTAACACAGCAGTAAAGAGCCGACAGGAGATGTAGAGAGAACACTGGGCCCCTGGTTCAACAAGACGCCCTAGTTCTTTACCTAGTGGCCTATGCCTAAAAATGGCCCTGCCCCATTTTGTATCAAATGCTACGTAATTACCTCACCCCGCTGTATAGCAGGTAAAACCTTCCGCTAGTCCAAGCTTCTTTCCTCACATGTGTGACTGTAAAGTGTCTCTATAAATGTTTGTGGAAGGGTTGTGAAGGTTAAAATAATTCTTACTTACTGTAAGATCTCCCGGCACAGGTAGGCATTCCAGGATATGGAAAAGTCTCCTGTTTAGATCTGTATGACATAATCAATCTATTACGGTTCCACCTCTGCAATATTCCATGGAAATCTGGAATAGAAAGAGTTGAAGGGAGAATAGAACACATGGAATATCTTGAGCTATGGTAATTGTATTGTCCCTGTGATAAGCGCGGTGTTATAACACGGCGTTAGAAACAATGTCTTACCCAGATCTCGTCGGCTCTTCCTGGATGGGGTGCTCTTTTATAATAAGCCCCGTAGACTGGATGATATTTCTATGCCCGAAAGGTATTCCATGTGCTTTATCTCCCTGATCACGAGATCTCTAAACTAATGTAAGAAAAAGATAAAGTTTTCCGTTACTTGGTCCCCACAATACACAGGAATGGAGCACGTGGGTATCGTGGTATTTTATTATACCGAATAAAACTATAAACTGTAACAAGTGCTACTCTGACCAGAGACTGGTTGAGTATTACAGTTCAGTAACCAGGTCCCAGTTCCCAACCCTGTAATAAGAACAGTTCTTCACCCATTTTATATTGGTTGTTTTAAAGGTTTGTGTGCTAATAAAATATCCGATATTGATTTCCTTAAAGGCAATGTCCACTAAACTCTATACTTACCTTTCCCCAACCCTGAGATTCTAATACTTACCTCCTTACACTAACTTATCTCCACCATCGCTGGCCTTCCTGGTAATCACCTCCTCTGCAAGCTCAATAAGCTCTGTAGGAGCCCATCCAGCTGCAGAGGAGGCGCTGGTATACACCTGTCATTAGCCATTAAATTACCATCACACGCCATATGTACGGCTGTTACCAAGAAGAAAACCCCAGCACTTGCCAGATCAGCTAGTGCCTCCAGATACAGCTGGTTGAGCAATACCTCCATAGCTTTTGCTACCCATGCTGATGCAAATATAGGGCGCCATGCAGCTCCTGAGGCAGAGAATGATTTTTTTAGTAGGCCCTCCATACAGTGGTCTTTTTGGTCATTAAAAGTAGCCATCTCCGAGAGAGAAATGGTGGTGGCTCTAGAAAGTCGGCCCACAGAGGATTGACTATTGGGAGGACTGTCTATGTCAATATGGAAAGGAAACAGTACCTGGGACAGGAATGTGAGATTGATTATTTGATTATCTCCAACCTTCGGCCTCTAGCATTACAGCATTCCCAGGCTGCCTTGTAAGGGGATGCTGGGGTTGTAGTTTTCAAACAACTGGCAGCCCAAAGGTTTTTTTTTCTATCCGTTATGGATAAGCAGGTTTCATCATGTGTTACCAAATCATCTGATCAGAGATGTACCAATTAATGTAATTAAAAGACCGCACCGATTGCAAAGAGATTTTTGGTGTTCAACCTGTCATTTTAATAGGTGTCCCTTCATCATTCTCTTGATCTGGAAACCGCTGACCCAGATATCATCCCGTAACTAGCGTCTCCTTGGTTATTCCCTGAAAATTGGCTACCAACCCCCCCCCCCCCTGGACATCAGGCAACCAGTAGCCCTGCAGGTATTGTATGTATGTTTAATTTTACGGGTACGCAGAGCTTCATTATAAAATACAGATTTTACAAACGGGGGATAAGTGCCATTATACAGATAGATAAGAATTAAATTAAATACAATTTCATACATCGGTTAAAGAAAGCATATATATAATTATGTATAAATGATATTAGTGCAACAAGCCCGACACATTAGGAATGAGATCCCTCCTGCCCTGAGAGCTTCAATCTAAGTGGGGGTTGGACAACATACAGATACAAGTGGGGGAATCTTAATTTCATGTGCTGATGTTCAAAAGGTAGGATAACAGTCTAGATTGGAAAGTATTAATGTGTCCCCAAGCCAAGCGAGAGAGGAGAGAGTTCCAAAGGTAGGGAGCAGCGAGAGAGAATGGTTTAGGCGGAGACAGCAGTGTTAGTTGGGGGTCTGTGAGAAATTTCCTTGTAAGGAACGAAGGGCACGGCCTGGAACTAAGGGACCAAGAGAGAAGATAATAGGGAGGTGCAGTAGAGCGAAGGGATTTAAAGGTTAAATCATGTTGAATATGATTCTTTGTTTGATGGGAAGTCACCCTAAGGGACTGAAGTCCGGAGTCCAAGCATTAGAATGTTACAGTAGTCCAGACGGGAGATTATAAGGGCATGGAGAGCATTTTAGTAGTGGAGAGAGGGAGAAAAGTGCGGATCTTGGCAATATTGCGAAGGAGAAAACGACAGGTCCTAGTGACATTGTTAATGTGATGATGGAAGGAAAGAGAGGAGTCAAAGATCACTCCAAGGCAGCGTGCGATTCACCTGGGTTAATGACCATATTATCATTAGAGATGGAGAAGGGTGGACTGGTCCCAGTTTAGGGAATGATTAATTCCGTTTTGGATAGATTGAGTGTAAGGCGGCGGTGCGCCATCCAGAAGAGATAGAGAGCAGACTGTAGAGATTTGGGAATGACCTTCAGGGGTTAGTGCGGGGTGAACAAGTAAATTTGGTTCATCAGCATATAAGTGATACTTAAAACTGAAAGAACTGATTATTTCCTCCCAGAGAGATAGTGTAGAGGGAGAACAGCGAGGGTCCTAAAACCGAGCCCTGAGGCCCCCCACACTAAGCGGAACAGAGAGGAAGTCTTATTGCAAAAGAGACAGTGAACAATCTGTTTAGAGAGATAAAAGACAACCACGCGGCAGCTTGATTTCGGATGCCAAGAATATAGATCTGCATAAGAAGAGAGTGGTCCACTGTATCAAAGGCAGCCGATAGGTCAGGAGAATGAGGACCGAGAACTGTCCTTTGACTTTGGCAGCTTGTAGGTCATTTGAGCTTTGCAGAGGGCCGTTTCAGTTGATGACCGGTCGGAATCCTGATTGTAACGGGTCCAATAAGTATTAGCATGGAGGTATTTAGTAATGTGTGTAGAGACCAGACGTTCTAAGGGTTTTTGAAGCAAACGTAAAAGGGAGACAGGGCGGTTAGTTTTGACAGACAGGTAGGGTCCAGAGAGGGTTTTTAGAAAGAGGTTAGACACACGCATGTTTTAAAGGCAGCAGGAAAAATCCCAGAGGTCAGGGAGGAATTAAAGATTTGAGCAAGAGCGGGGGAAGGATTTAGCGCAGTGCTTGGTAGGAAGGAGGACATGGATCAGGGGATCACGAGTGTAAGCGTGAGGACAATAGGAGGTTGAAGACTTCAGACTGGGTGACGGGTGAAAGATTCCAAACTGCAGGCGGGGGGGAAGGCAGAAGAAAGTGAGAGTTGTCCTGGGGTGTGGGAATTAGAGTGCGGATATCATCTATTTTATTTCTGCAATATCCTGAGGAGCATTAATGGAATGAAGAGTGTCCGTAGAGGAGGGCTGCAAGAGAGTGTTTAAATAGTGAAAAGAGACCACGTGGTTATTTTTATTAATGTTTATAAGCGTGATAAAGAAGGAGTGTTAAAGCTGCTTGAAAGAGATGAATTAAGACACGACCACATGAGTTTGTAATGGTTAAAGTCCGCCTGACTGCGTGACTTTTTCCACAGTCGCTCAACTGCACGAGTACAGCGGCGTAGGAACTTGGTATCTGAATTGAGCCAAGGACGGGGATAGTGGGGCGCCGTTTGTGAGTTTTGTAGGGGGGCAAAGGAGTCAATTCTAGTGGATAAGATAGAGTTATAAGAATGTATTAGGGAATCAGGTTAGAGTCAGACATGAGGCATTGAGGCTAGAACTGAGAGAGGAGGAGAGAGCCGAAGGTCTATTGTACGGGTGTTGGGAACAAGGACAGTAGATGGAGCATCAAGGAGAGGGGAGAGTAGGTGGTAGAGAAGTAATTAGATTGTCAGGGCACTTCTAGGGTTTTTGCTGCCCGAGGCAAACTTTAGAATGCCGCCTCTGACCGCACTGCGGCGCCCAGCGCGCCGGCGCCAAATTAAAGTGGCGTGGCTATGTCGGTGGGCGTGGCAATGTCGGTGGGCGTGGCTACAAAACCCCAGTCCCCAGGGACAGGGAGGTTACAGGCCCAACCCCCCCCCCCCCCCCCTAAGCTTGGGACCTGGCTGGCTGTCCTGTGATGTGAGTCTATAGTGAATAATAGAACACTATAACACACTGACTAGAGTAGTAGAGTTTAATAGTATTTTTTTTTTTTTAGTACACTTCTTACTTACGTTAAGTTGCAGGCACCAGGCAGCTGTGGTGGACTGTACGTCTCGTCGGTCTGCAGACAGCAACTGCAACTGCTCCTCGGTTCGGTCGGTCTGCTGAGTGCTGAGCAGCTCCTCTGCTCCAAGGCTTTTTTCACAACACGTCCACTCACTGTCTGTCTGTCACGCGTGCTGTGGCTGTGTGTGAGCTGAGATGGGCTGGCCACTCCTCCAGGTCCACGCTCCAGTTTGCCGCGCGGAAAGTCCGGCGCGCAGTCCCGGAAGTTGCGCGCGCGCCGCGCACGGGCGCTGCGGCCTACTAACAGTTGCTGTGCGCTGACACAACACGGACACGACACAGTGACTGTCCCAGACCCACGTGCCCGGTCGCGCATGTGCGGCGCTTGCTTTAGAGCCGGTTAGTACAATGATTTTTTTTTTTTTGTGTCTTTAAATTGGCGCCTTGGCAGAGTGCCGCCTGAGTCCACATGACTCAGTGAGCCTCATTAGAGATGCGGCCCTGTAGATTGTGATCAGAGAGTGGTAGAAGTTACTAACAAACTGAGAGACAGACAGAGTTTTTAGTAAAGACCAAGTCCAGGAGGTGACCATCCTTATGGTGCTAGTGTTGGTCCACTGCTAGAGGGAGAAGGAGGAAGTTAGGTGGGAAAGCGAGAGGGCCAGGATTGCTTAGTGTCGTCAGTGGTGACAATTGAAGTCACCTAGAATTATAGCCGGACAGTCGGAGGAAAGAAAGACAGAGTGCCAGGGTTCAAACTCTGTAAGGAAAGCGGCTGGGGCTGAGGCAGAAGGGGGTCTTGTATACACAACTGCTACTCGTAGACATAAGGGGTGGAAAGTTTGGACAGCATGGACTTCAAATGATGAAAAAACAACAGAGGGCGGAAGAAAACAGTTTAAAAAGGCGGCAGATAGGGAAAAATAGAAGCCCGACCCCTCACCGTGCCCTGAGAACCAAGGCGAATGAGAGAAAGATGACCACCATGCGTAATGGAACTTCGACCACAGTATCATGGTGGGAGATCCAAGTCTCCGTAAGACCAGGAGATGAAAGAACAGAACAGTCATGGATAAAGGTGTGTTTTGTTAGCAGGAGAGTGTTGTGTTAAGGAGGCCACAGGAAAAAGGTAGAAGTGAAGGTAAAAGAGTAGTTATAATATTAAAAGAATTAGAGCCTCTAAAGGAATAATAGGGGGTAGAAATAAGAGGATGACAGCAGATGGAAATGTTGCAGGGTCCAGGGTTGGGAGCAATATCCCCAGCAGCAAGAAGGAGAATAATAAATAGGGAGTGAGGTGGGATAAGTATTTATACTGAAGTACAAACTTGGTGAAGGGAACAGTATTTTGCAAGTGCCGATATAGTGTGAAGGAATATTGGTAATTGGATGAAGAGAGACAGAGAAAAGACAGAAAGATAGGCAGGGATTGAGTGGGAAGGAGGTTTTGGGAGCCAGGGATAGATAAGGCAATAAGCAGATTGGATGGCCTTCTCTGCAAAGCTATACCCCTGCGCTGTGTGTGAATTTATAGGGATAAAATCAGACACAGGACAGGGAAATTAATTAGCAGAGTGCATTACCACACAAAGTGTTCGACAGCTGTGCAACATGGACAGGGAATACCACTCTCGCTTGTAAGAGACAGAGTAAGGCTGGATACACACGGAGGGACTTTTTGTCCCGACCGATCGCTTGGCCGGGACAATTGTCAGTCAGTCGCGGCGCAAATTTGCGCTCGATCAATCGTGCGGTCCCATAGGGACCGCACGATTGATCGAATTTTCTTACATGACCGATCGTTTGTTCGATCCGGACGAACATCGATGTTGATCGCCCACACCAGCCGATATTTTCGGCCGGTGTATTGCTGGTGTGTACCCCTAAAAGTAACTAACTGTGACCTCATTGCAAATATTCTGTATAAATGACAAACTGTTTAAAAAACAATTCACAGTATGAATGACAATACTTACCAATTATGATTTATACAGAGAAGAGGATGTAGTTGTAATACAGAAGGAGAGGGTAAGGCAAAACTACTAATGGAAACTACAAATCCCAGCAGTCCCTGCTGACATCCCCTGGGGTGTAACTGGAGTACAGAGACAGGAAACTAATAACCTCCAGATGTAAATGGAAACTACAAATCCCAGCATTCCCTGCTGACATCCCCTGGGGTGTAACTGTGAGTAGCAGAGACAGGAAACTAATAACCTCCAGATGTAAATGGAAACTACAAATCCCAGCATTCCCTGCTGACATCCCCTGGGGTGCAACTGTGAGTAGCAGAGACAGGAAACTAGTAACCTCCAGATGTAAATGGAAACTACAAATCCCAGCATTCCCTGCTGCCATTCCCTGGGGTGTAACTACAAGTAGGAGAGACTGGAAACTAGTAACCTCCAGATGTAAATGGAAACTACACATCCCAGCATTCCCTGCTGCAATCCCCTGGGGTAGAACTATGTGTAGCAGAGACCGTAAGCTTATTACCTCCAGATGTGAAAACTACAACTCCCAGCATCCCACATGAAGCAAACTACAACAGGAGGTGGCAGCAGGGAAACCTGGGATTTGTGGTTTCCATGAAAACCCAGAGGGCCACTGTTTGCTAAGCTCGGCGGTAAGTCCATATTGTGGGGTAGGTGGTGTCAGTTAGTTGGAGACATTCCCTCCCTCATACTCACTGTCCCGGTGTCCACAGTGAGAGACGCTCCAGCTCTGTCCTGTCCGCCCTATTTTCCCGCCTCATTCTCCCGCTCTCCTGTCAGATGGGCGGGGCATGAGGAAAGTAGTGTTGGGGGCGGAGCTGGGAGCCGTTAGCGTGGCAATCTATTGGTTACGGGAGACGGAGGGAATGAACTGTTGGTGGGCATGTCAATGAGTGTGGTGTCTAGTCCGCTCCCTCTGCGCACTATCAATTTGTTTCCCTGTGAATTCCGTTTATACCGGGACAGTGAACGTGTCAATGGATGAGACCAACATTACCCACAGGGAGAAGGTAAAATGCCAAATGGAGACTAAAGGGAAAGTTCACCCTAACTCTAAGGCCTTTGTATCTTCCAGTTTATAAGCTCCCACACGCTCAGAAGGCGTTTGGAATTAATCGTTATATGTGTTAAACTGTTGAGGGGAACTTGGCCTCTGAGATGAGTATACAGTTATATTTATTACCCAGTAATATATATATAGTTACTACTGAGTATCACTGACCTATAACTACAACTCCCAGCATTCCCTGTGTACATTACACCCGCTTACCTCAGGGGGGGTTGTACTTTTCAAACCTGATGGAAAGGCTTTTATACACGTGCAGATAATTCATCTTGGCCAACCGTTCGCCACTATCGACCAAGCCAATCATGGTCCTCCTTATAGGTAATGTATAGATCAGATAGAGCACATCCTGGGACTCCCTATAGGTAATGTATAGATCAGATAGAACACATCCTGGGCCTCCCTATAGATAATGTATAGATCAGATAGAACACATCCTGGGACTCCCTATAGGTAATGTATATATCAGATAGAGCACATCCTGGGACTCCCTATAGGTAATGTATAGACAGATTAGAACCACATCCTGGGCCTCCCTATAGGTCATGGATAGATCAGAGAGGCACATCCTGGGACCCTATAGGTATTGTATAGATCAGATAGAGCACACTGGGACTCCTATAGTAAGTATAGATCAAGAAGAACACATCTGGGCCTCCTATAGGTAATGTATAGATCAGATAGAACACATCCTGGGACTCCCTATAGGTAATGTATAGATCAGATAGAACCACCATCGGGCCTCCCTATAGGTAAGATAGATCAGATTAGAACACATCCTGGGGCCTCCCTATAGGTATATGATAGATCAGATAGAACACATCCTGGGCCCTCCCTATAGGTAATGTATAGATCAGATAGAAACACATCCTGGGACTCCCTATAGGTATGTATAGATCAGATAGAACACATCCTGGGCCTCCCTATAGTAATGTATAGATCAGATAAACACATCCTGGGACTCCCATAGGTAAGTATAGATCAGATAGAGCACATCCTGGGCTCCCTATAGGTAATGTATAGATCAGATAGAACACATCTGGCCTCCCTATAGGTAATGTATAGATCAGATATAACACATCCTGGGACTCCTATAGGTAATGTATAGAGAGTAGAGCACATCCGGGACTCCCATAGGTAATGTAAGATCAGATAGAACACATCCTGGGACTCCCTATAGGTAATGTATAGGTCCAGATAGACACACATGGGCCTCCCTATAGGTAATGTATAGATCAGATAAGAACACATCCGGGCCTCCTATAGATAATGTATAGATCAGATAGAAACATCCTGGGACTCCCTATAGGTAATGTATAGATTCAGATAGAACACATCCGGGCCCCCTAAGATATGTATAGATCAGAAGAACACATCCTGGGCCTTCCTATAGGTAATGTATAGATCAGATAGAAACAACCGGGCCTCCCTATAGGTAATGTAGATAGATAGAACACATCCTGGGAGTCCCTATAGGTAATGTATAGATCAGATAGAACACATCCCGGGCCAATAGGTAATGTATAGATCAGATAGAACACATCCTGGGCCTCCTATAGGTAATGTATAGATCAGATAGAACACATCCGGGCCTCCCTATAGGTAAGTATAGATCAGATAGAACACATCCTGGGCCTCCCTATAGGTAATGTATAGATCAGATAGAACAATCTGGGCACTCCTATGAGAACATATAGATCAGAGTAGAACACATCCTGGGCTCCCTATAGGTAAAATAGATCAGATAGAACAACATCCTGGGCCTCCCTATAGGTAATGTATAGATAGATAGATAGAACACATCCTGGACCTCCCTATAGGTATGTATAGATCAGATAGAACACATCCTGGGACTCCTATAGGTAATGTATAGATCAGATAGAACACATCCTGGGCCTCCCTAAGGTAACGTATAGATCAGATAGAAACAATCCTGGGCCTTCCTATAGGTAACGTATAGATCAGATAGAACACACAACGGCCCTATAGGTAACGTATAATCAGATAGAACACATCCTGGGCCCTCCGATAGATACGGATAGATCAGATAGACACACATCCTGGGTCCATAGGTAACGTATAGATCAGATAGAACACATCCTGGGCCTCCTATAGGGTAACATATAGATCAGATAGAAACACATCCTGGGCCTCCCTATAGGTAACTTATAGATCAGATAGAAACACATCCTGGGCCTCCCTATAGGAATGTATAGATCAGATAGAACACATCCTGGGCCTCCCTCCTATAGGTAGGTAAATAAGATAGATCAGATAGAACACATCCTGGGCCTCCCTATAGGTAAGTATAGATTAGATAGAACACATCCTGGCCTCCCTATAGGTAAGTATAGATCAGATAGAACACATCGGGCCTCCCTATAGGTAAGTATAGATCAGATAGAACACATCCTGGGCCTCCCTATAGAAAGTATAGATCAGATAGAAACACATCCTGGGCCTCCATAGGTAACTGTTAGATCAGAGAGACACATCTGGGCCTCCTATAGGTCATGTATAGATCAGATAGAACACATCCTGGGCCTCCCTATAGGTAATGATAAGATCAGATAAACACACCTGGGCCTCCCTATAGGTAACTTTAGATCAGATAGAAACACATCCTGGGCCTCCCTATAGGTAATCGTATAGATCAGATAGAACACATCCTGGGCCTCCCTATAGGTAACGTATAGATCAGATAGAACAAACATCCTGGGCATCCCTATAGGTAACGTATAGATCAGATAGAACAGAACACATCCTGGGCCTCCCTATAGGTAACGTATTAGATCAGATAGAACACATCCGGGCCTCCTATAGGTAACTTATAGATCAGATAGAACACATCCTGGCCTCCCTATAGGTAACGTATAGATCAGATAGAAACATCCTGGGCCTCCCTATAGGTAGTAACGTATAGATCAGATAGAACCATCCTGGCCTCCCTATAGGTAACTTATAGATCAGATAGAAACACATTCTGGGTCTCCCATATAGGTAACGTATAGATCAGATAGAAACAATCGGGCCTCCCTATAGGTAAGTATAGATCAGATAGAACACATCCTGGGCCTCCCTATGTGAACGGTATAGATCAGATAGAAAACACATCCTGGGCCTCCCATATAGGTAACGTATAGATCAGATAGAACACATCCTGGGCCTCCTATAGGTAACATATAGATCAGATAGAACACATCCTGGGCTCCCTATAGGTAACTTATAGATCAGTAGAACACATCCTGGGCCTCCCTATAGGTTAAAGTATATAGATCAGATAGAACACATCCTGGGCCTCCCTATAGGTAATGTATAGATAGTAGAACACATCCTGGGCTCCCTATAGGTAATGTATGATCAGATAGAAACACATCCTGGGCCTCCCTATAGGTATGTATAGATCAGATAGAAACACATCCTGGGCCTCCCTATAGTAACGTTAGATCAGGAGAACACATCCTTGGCCTCCATATTGGTACTGTATAGATCAGATAGAACACATCCTGGGCCTCCCTTAGTACGTATAGATCAGATTAGAAACACATCCTGGGCCTCTCTATATGGTAACGTATAGATCGATAGAACACATCCGGGCCTCCCTATAGGAACGTAAGATCAGATAGAAACATCTGGGCTCCCTGTAGGGTAACGTGATAGATCAGATTAGAACACATCCTGGGCCTCCCTATAGGTAATGTATAGATCAGATAGGAACACATCTGGGCCTCCTGTAGGAACGTATAGATCAGATAGAAAACATCCTGGGCCTCCCTTAGGTAACGTATAGATCAGATAGAACAAAATCCTGGGGCCTCCCGTAGGTAACGTATAGATCAGATAGAAAACATCCTTGGCCTCCCATAGGTAATGTATAGAATCAGATTAGGAACACATCCTGGCCTCCCTATAGGTAATGTATAGTCAGATAGAACACATCCTGGCCTCCGTAGGTAATGTATAGATCAGATAGAACACAATCCTGGGCCTCCCTATAGGTAATGTATAGATCAGATAGAACACATCCTGGGCCTCCTATAGGAAGTATAGATCAGATAGAACACATCCTGGGCCTCCTGTAGGTAATGATAGATCGAAGTAGAACACATCTGGGCCTCCTATAGGTAATGTATAGATCAGATAGAACACACCTGGGCCTCCCTATAGGTAACGTATAGATCAGATAGAACACATCCTTGGCCTCCTATAGGTAATGTATAGATCAGATAGAACACATCTGGGCCTCATAGGTAATGTATAGATCAGATAGAGAACACATCCTGGGCTCCCATAGGTAATGTATAGATCAGATAGAACACATCCTGGGCCTCCCTATAGGTAACGTATAGATCAGATAGAACACATCCTGGGCCTCCCATAGGTAATGTAAGATCAGATAGAACACATCCTGGGACTCCCTATAGGTAACGTATAGATCAGATAGAAACATCCTGGGCCTCCCTGTAGGTAACGTATAGATCAGATAGAACACATCCTTGGCCTCCCCTATAGGAACGTATAGATCAGAAGAACAACCCTGGGCCTCCCTATAGGTAACGTATAGATCAGATAGAACACATCCTGTGGCCTCCCTATAGGTATGTATAGATCAGATAGACACCATCCTGGCCTCCCTATAGGTATGTTAGATCAGATAGAACACATCCTGGGGCCTCCCTGTAGGTAATGTATAGATCAGATAGAAACACATCCTGGGGCTCCCTATAGGTAATGTATAGATCAGATAGAAAACAATCCTGGCCTCCTATAGGTAATGTATAGATCTAGATAGAACACATCCGGCCCTCCCCTATGAGGTAACATATAGATCAGAAGAACACATCCTGGGCCTCCTATAGGTAACGTATAGATCAGATAGAACATTGTTAGATTTTAGGGAATGTGGGGCTGAGAGCCATGTATGATCTTATGATATCACATGTGACATATACTAAGGTTTTATACAACACTTTTTTCTTTTTACCATCCTGTTCATTCCCATAAAAACCTAGCCGTGGACCGTACTATAAAGCAGGGGATACCCTTATAACCTGTCAAGTACCTCTCCTAAGTATTGAATATCCTCCCTAAATAAAAATACCGCTTACACAGCGCTACATTAAATAACGATCCTAAATCTTATTTAAACAGTGATCTTTAAATAAGAATAACGATGTATAAACAGCGATAAGGAGCTGTATTTACAATGAGAGTTTATTAGGAATACGGCCCTATGAAATAGCTAGGTATGTGATGTAATTAAAACTGAAATATATCCTCTGTGTGTCAGAGAGTTCCAAATCGATCTAAGGTGGTCTAAAGTTGGGTACACACTTTAACGGAAAAGGGACGATTCCAATCGGATCTGACAGATCGGATTTGAGGCAGATGAACAGTCGCTTCAGGATTGTCAATATAGAGTCAGCTGCAGATGAAAGAAATGTGCTCCGATTTGAAAGTTCTCCCTATATAATCTTTTATAAAGATCATTAAAGTGCGTACCCACCTTTACCTTTAAAAAGGAGAACCAAAGTCTTAATATAAAGTTCAGGGTGGGTACTGTTATAAAGGGTATTTCTTACTCACATTAGTAAATACCAATAACAAATGGTACTTTACAATGCATCTATATTTAGCTACTACATGGTATTTAACGACTGAAAACGGCTAATAATGGCTTCCATTGCACATTGGTAAACTCATTTTCCATTATTCAAGGAGGGTCATTCACTCTCTGAATAATAATGTCATTGAATGGATAATTATGTCATTGACTTTGGATAATGATGTCATTTACCTCTCTGAATGGATGTAATTCAGTCGAATAATGAGTCATTTACTCTCTGAATGATGTCATTCACTCTCATGTAACCCTTTCTCACAGGTAAGCATTTACCTTCTTGCCAAAATCAACGGGAGTCTCGTGGTTCGCGCTACACACCCGTGTTAGTGATGCACGTGAAGGGCCACGTCGATTGGTCGTAAAGGTAAAATACGAATGTTTAACTGAACCTGTCTTTGTTGTGAGTGGAAGGATGGATTGACCTAGTTTTGTGACCCATCAGTTGCCCATTGTAGTGCCCCGTTTGGTTGCCCCTGATTTACTTACGGGGTAACTCTACCAATCATTAAACAGGACCTTCATGGTATGTTTTATTTTATTATTTAAATGGCCCCTGAATCACATCACCACCCAGGGCCTGTTGGTCTCAATCATCCATGAATAGCACTAACATGGGGCCGTGTGACTGAATTGCATCACGTAACGTTTCTTGTCCAGGTCTATTACAGGAACGTGAATCCAAAGTTCCCCGAAGGAGGAAAAATGTCCCAATATTTAGACGGCAAAATTGGAGAAGAAACCATTGATTTCAGGGGACCTAATGGACTTCTGGTCTATAAAGGAAAAGGTAGGTCATTTCTCTTCACCAATCATTATTGTGGGCGCTATGAACTTGACCCCTGATGCCCAGATATCCCAGTGTCCACTTTGGGCTATTCCATCTGTTGGGCCCTGGTTTGTAAACCAGGAATAATAGTATGAATGGCCTTAACATGTACCATGTGTTATACCAGCAGATACGGTATTGGATGTAACTGGGTATAGCGATATGAATAGGGAATTATTTGTTTACATACCCAGACAGGAGCATGTGGGTATGTTTGCCCTCAACCTATATGGCTGCCCCAGACTCCCTCCATTGAGGTCCTGATAAAATCATGTTCCTATGGGGGAACAATCACATCGATATTTAATGGACCCTTCCTCCTACATACCCCACATATCCGCCATTTCCCCAAACGCCCAAGGGCGTATTTATAAACATATTAACTGATGTTGCTTTTTCCGGATACGTTCCCTTTGTCTTTCAGGTAAATTTGCCATCAGGCCAGAAAAGAAATCCGAACCAAAGTGAAGGTTGCCAGACACAGCCATGCTCGCTGGGGGAAACGGTAAGTGACCAAACTGCCCCCATGGGGCAAGTTTACAACCAATAGTATCATAGTCGACATAGCGGGAGAGTCCTTACTGACGACTATGGGTTCACATCTCCCAATGGGAGGTTTACAACCAATGGTATCATAGTGCGACAATAGCGAGAGTCCTTACTGACCGACCATGTGTTCACATCTCCCAATGGGGCAGGTTTTATAAACCCACGGTATCATAGTTGACCAATAGCGAGAGTCCTTACTGACCGACCATTGTGTTCACATCTCCCAATGGGGCGGTTATAAAACCAACGGTATATAGTCGACCCAATAGCGAGAGGTCTTACTGACCGGCCATGTGTTCAACATCTCCCAATGGGGCAGGTTTATAACACAACGGTATCATAGTCGACAATAGCGAGAGTCCTACTGAACGACCATGGGTTCACATCTCCCAATGGGGCAGGTTTACAAAAACCAACGGTATCATAGTCGACCAAAGGAGAGGCTTACTGACCGGCCATGTGTTCACATCTCCCAATGGGGCAGGTTTTCAACCAATAGATCATAGTCGACCAATAGCGAGAGTCCTTACTGACCGACCATGTGTTCACATCTCCCAATGGGGAGGTTACAAACCAACGGTATCATAGTCGACCAATAGCGAGAGTCCTTAATGACCGACCATGTGTTCACATCTCCAATGGGGCAGGTTATAAACCAACGGTATCATAGTCGACCAATTAGCGAGAGTCCTTACTGACCGGCCATGTGTTCACATCTCCCAATGGGGCAGGTTTACACAAACCAACGGTATCATAGTGACAATAGCGAGGTCCTTACTGACCGGCCATGTGTTCACATCTCCCAATGGGGCAGGTTTACAAACCAATATAGATCATAGTCGACCAATAGCGAGAGTCCTCATGACCGACCATGTGTTCACATCTCCCAATGGGGCAAGTTTATAAACCAACGGTCTATCGTCGACCAATAGCAGAGAGTCCTTATGACCGACCATGTGTTCACAGCTCCCAATGGGGCCGGTTACAAACAAACGGTATCATAGTCAACCAATAGTGGGGTCCTTACTGACCGATGCACAGGAAAGGCACCATATTACATTATTACTTGGTATAGTACAATATCCTCAATGTCCCACGATGGACATTTGTCCCACCACATCGGGGCAGTTAGGGGGTCTAGATAGGATTTGAGACAATGACAGTAATAATACAAAGTATACTAATTATGTAATAATAAAACTAGTCATTTATCATTAATAGTTCCAATTTTTTTTTAAACAGGCTATACACGTACCAATCTTGATTGGCCAATTGGCCCGATAGGGCAGGAAAAATTGGCAGATGATTGGCCCATGCACGATTCAACGATCACACAACGTCACATTATAATATGGGTATTCAGTGTTCTCCCTAGGGTCTTTTAGTGGGCGGCCACCCGGCTACTTTGATGCACCCGGCTGGAAAAAAATTCCTTGAGAGACATTTAAAAGAATATTAGATGTAGGTTTAATAGGTGCCAATAGGTCAGTAAAAAAATCCCGCCAACAGTGCCAGTCCAAACCCGTTTTTACACTTGTAATATTATTTAGCACATGTTACTAGCTTTTCCAAAATCCCCAAGGCCCAAAAGGGTGGCACATGTGCTTGTGCTGTAATGTACATGGGTTACCTTCAGATGTGTTGTGGAACTGCAACTACCTGACTGAATGTTGCAAGGGGGTCTGTATACAACTGCTACTCGTAGACATAAGGGGTGGAAAGTTGGACAGCATGGACTTCAAATGATGAAAAAACAACAGAGGGCGGAAGAGAAACAAGTTTAAAGCGGCAGATAGGGGAAAATAGAAGACCGACCCCTCCACCGTGCCCTGAGAACCAAGGCGAATGAGAGAAAGATAGACCACCATGCGTAATGGAAGCTTCGACCACAGTATCATGGTGGGAGATCCAAGTCTCCGTAAGAGCCAGGAGATGAAAGAACAGAACAGGTCATGGATAAAGGTGTGTTTGTTAGCAGGAGAGTGTGTGTTAAGGAGGCCACAGGAAAAAGGTAGAAGTGAAGGTAAAAGAGTAGTTATAATATTAAGAAGATTAGAGCCTCTAAAGGAATAAGTAGGGGGTAGAAATAAGAGGATGACAGCAGATGGAAATGTTGCAGGGTCCAGGGTTGGGAGCAATATCCCCAGCAGCAAGAAGGAGAATAATAAATAGGGAGTGAGGTGGGATAAGTATTTATACTGAAGTACAAAGACTTGGTGAAGGGAACAGTATTTTGCAAGTGCCGATATAGTGTGAAGGAATATTGGTAATTGGATGAAGAGAGACAGAGAAAAAGACAGAATAAGGATAGGCAGGGATTGAGTGGGAAGGAGGTTTTGGAGCCAGGGAGTAGATAAGGCAATAAGCAGATTGGATGGCCTTCTCTGCAAAGCTATACCCCTGCGCTGTGTGTGAATTTATAGGGATAAAATCAGACACAGGACAGGGAAATTAATTAGCAGAGTGCAATTACCACAACAAAGTGTTCGACAGCTGTGCAACATGGACAGGGAAGATACCATCTCGCTTGTAAGGAGACAGAGGTAAGGCTGGATACACACGGAGGGACTTTTTGTCCCGACCGATCGCTTGGCCGGGACAATTGTCAGTCAGTCGCGGGCAAATTTGCGCTCGATCAATCGTGCGGTCCCATAGGGAACCGCACGATTGATCGGAATTTTCTTACATGACCGATCGTTTGTTCGATCCGGACGAACGATCGATGTTGATCGCCCACACCAGCCGATATTTTCGGCCGGTGTATTGGCTGGTGTGTACCCAGCCTAAAAGTAACTAACTGTGACCCTATTGCAAATATTTCTGTATAAATGACAAACTGTTTAGAAAAACAATTCACAGTAATGAATGACAATACTTACCAATTATGATTTATACAGAGAAGAGGATGTAGTTGTAATACAGAAGGAGAGGGTAAGGCAAAACTACTAATGGAAACTACAAATCCCAGCAGTCCCTGCTGACATCCCCTGGGGTGTAACTGTGAGTAGCAGAGACAGGAAACTAATAACCTCCAGATGTAAATGGAAAACACAATCCCAGCATTCCCTGCTGACATCCCCTGGGTGCACTGTGAGTAAGCAGAGACAGGAAACTAATAACCCTCACAGATGTAAATGGAAACTACAAACCCAGCATTCCCTGCTACATCCCCTGGGGTGCAACTGTGAGTAGCAGAGACAGGAAACTAGATAACCTCCAGATGTAAATGGAAACTACAATCCCAGCATTCCCTGCTGCCATTCCCTGGGTGTGTAACTACAGTGAGAGACTGTGAAACTAGTAACCTCCGATGTAAATGGAAACTACACATCCCAGCATTCCCTGCTGCAATCCCCTGGGTATAACTATGTAGCAAGAGACCGTAAGCTTCTATTACCTCCATTGTGAAAACTACAACTCCCGCATCCCACATGAAGCAAACTACACGAGGTGGCAGCAGGAAACCTGGGATTTGGTGGTTTCCATGAAACCCAAGGGCCACTGTTTGCTAAGCTCGGCGGTAAGTCCATATTGTGGGGTAGGTGGTGTCAGTTAGTTTTGGAGACATTCCCTCCCTCATACTCACTGTCCCTTGTCCACAGTGAGAGACGCTCCAGCTCTGTCCTGTCCCGCCCTATTTTCCCCGCCTCATTCTCCCGCTCTCCTGTCAGATGGGCGGGGCATGGGAAAGTAGTGTTGGGGGCGGAGCTGGGAGCCGTTAGCGTGGCAATCTATTGGTTACGGGAGACGGAGGGAATGAACTGTTGGTGGGCATGTCAATGAGTGTGGTGTCTAGTCGTCTCCCCTCTGCGCACTATCAATTTGTTTCCCCTGTGAATTCCGTTTATATAACCGGGACAGTAACGTGTCAATGGATGAGACCAACATTACCCACAGGGAGAAGGTAAAATGCCAATGGAGACTAAAGGGAATTCACCCTAACTCTAAGGCCTTTGTATCTTCCAGTTTTATAAGCTCCCACACGCTCAGAAGGCGTTTGGAATTAATCGTTATATGTGTTAAACTGTTGAGGGGAACTTGGCCTCTGAGATGAGTATACAGTTATTTTTATTACCCAGTAATATATATATAGTTACTACTGATTTCACTGACCTATAACTACAACTCCCAGCATTCCCTGTGTACATTACACCCGCTTACCTCAGGGGGGTTGTACTTTTCAACCTGATGGAAAGGCTTTTATACACGTGCAGATAATTCATCTTGGCCAACCGTTCGCCACTATCGACCAAGCCAAATTAGTGACCGACCGTGCAGTCCACAGGAGACCAAATGATTGGCTGTAGTTTACCAACATGTCTGATACGGACAAAAGGACGACCACATCGCCGCCAGCAACCCGCAGATGTTTCGCCCCCATAATACAGGAATTTAATTTGTCACATCACAATGAAACCGTACTTGGCCAAACTGTCTGAGACTGGAATGCTGGAAATAAGCAAAAAAAAACCCCATGTTAGTAAGGGAATTTTTTTTATACACTGTTTTTTTTGCTTTTATGGTAGTCTGCCTTCTAATTCTGTGTTCTGAGCCTTTACTTGTCCTTTAATACACTGGAGTATTATGAAGTAACATTATAAATGAACTAGCCAGTTAGAGCTCGTTGTAAAAACGGGCGCTAGATCTCTCTCTCGAAAAAGAAATCTCTCTCCCCTCACATAGCAGGAAACAGAAAAGCCGACTTTGCCTGTCCCGTTCTCTCACGTACATAACCTCAAGGACATAAAACCAAAACCCTACACTACATATGCATTAGTCCGCACGAGGAGCCCTCCCACTCTCCTCTCGCACATGCGTAGAAGAGGAAAGGCCACACACTTATTCACGGATGCAGTTTAGCCTTTTATTAAATGAATTAGAGATATCTATTGCAAAAAACGGAATCTGAGATGCCCAGATCTCACTTTATATACAAGCATGTGCTGCAAAGCAAACCTAACCCTGCCCTATTGTTCAGCTTGCTGTCATATCTTATAATCCAATGAGGAATGCTGTCCCTACGCCTCCTCTCTACTTGCTACTGCTTTGCTTTTGTGAAGTCTTTCATGACTTTGCAAGTTTCAATAAAGCTCCCACACTAGAAACAGACCCTAACTGGCAGAATGATGATTCAATGGGGCACCTCCTGCTGTACAAATGTTAAAGGGCAAAAGGGGCTTCTGGTCAAGTTAGGGTTAAAAACAAACAAACATGCAGCCTTTCCTTTAAAATGAGCCCTGGATCACATCTCTGTTTGCAGCCTGTGTAGAAATCATATTGCGATACTGTTCATACTAACTGCTTCAAGTAGCTTGACTGACATCACCTGACCCTCAGCTCCTACTACAACTCCCAGCATTCATCTATAAACTTGCAATGGCAGAGGGCAGGGAATGCTGGGATGGCTACTCTATATATTCTACTAAAGGTTCCTGCCTGCTTGGATTTCAGATTATAGGACTGACTTCTATCTGCCATGCATAAATCTGATTGCCCTGAAAGGGCGCATACTATGTGACACCTGTTTGCTGGGAATAAATATCCAACACATTTTTGAGTGGATTAGTAATATTAAATCCATATGCTGAGTGTTAGCAGAAAGTATCATAGAGGAAATAACATCCATACGAATGTCACATCTACTTCTCTGCCACAGCGTAAGAATGAGAACATCAAAGCACTTGGCTGAGGCCACACTATGTAAAAACCGTGTTTTAGGTGTGTTACTGTCTGTTTTGGATCCACACAAGAGTTCGCAATCCGACCGAAATGTGATCTACAAAAAAACAGTGATTGCATGCAATCTTTAGCACGTGAGAAATCTCGCCGGTGTAACATAGTAATTGAGGTTGAATAAAGACATACGTCCATCAAGCCCAACCTTTATACCCTACCCATATATCTGTATAACAGTAACATAGTAACATAGTAATTGAGGTTGATAAAGACATACATCCATCTAGTCCAACCTTTATACCCTACCCATAATGTCTGTATAACAGTTACAAAGTAACATAGTATTGGAGGTTGTATAAAGACATACGTCCATCTAGTCCAACCTTTATACCCTACCCATATATCTGTATAACAGTAACATAGTAACATAGTATTGGAGGTTGTATAAGACATACATCCATCTAGCCCAACCCTTTATACCCTACCCAAATGTCTGTATAACAGTTACATTGTAACCATATATTGGAGGTTGTATAAAGCACACTCCATCTAGTCCAACCTTTATATACCCTACCCATAATGTCTGTATAACAGTTACATAGTAACATAGTATTGGAGGTTGTATAAAGACATACGTCCATCTAGTCAACCTTTATACCTACCCCATAATGTCTGTATAACATTTACATAGTAACATAGTATTGGAGGTTGTATAAAGACATCCCCATCTAGTCCAACCTTATACCCTACCCATAATATCTGTATAACAGTTTACATAGTAACATAGTATTGGAAGAGTATAAAGACATACGTCCATCTAGTCCAACCTTTATACCCTACCCATAATGTCTGTATACAGTTACATAGTAACATAGTATTGAAGGTTGGTATAAAGACATACGTCCATCTAGTCCAACCTTTATACCCTACCCATAATATCTGTATAACAGTTACATAGTAACATGTAATGAGGTTGAATAAAGAAATACGTCCATCAAGCCCAACCTTTATATCCTACCCATAATGTCTGTCTAACAGTTACATAGTAACATAGTATTGGAGGTTGTATAAAGACATAGGTCCATCTAGTCCAACCTTTATACCCTACCCATAATGTCTTATAACAGTTACATAGTAACATAGTAATTGTGTTGAATAAAGACATACGTCCACCAAGCCCACCTTTATACCCACCTCTGTTAACCCTACCTAAACAGTTCATCCAGAGGAAGGCAAAATAACAGCTACAAAGGGGGAGAAATTCCTTCCTGACTTCAAATGGCAATGGGAAAGTATCCCTGGATTTGGATTAGCCCTATAGCTAGTACACACTATTCAATCCGGCCGTGAGGAAGGACTGTCAGCCGCGGCAAAAGCAGCAGCAACCGATCATGTAGTCCATAGAGGACCGCACGATTGGTTGTGATTTTCCGACCTGTCCGAACGTTCTTTCGTCCGATTCGGATGAAGGAATGGTCAGTGATTGGTCGCAGCCGCCACAAGAGCCATACAATAATTCGTCCGACCGACCGAAACACTGAAATGTCGGTCGGTGACCGAATTATTGCATTGTGTGTACCTACCCTTACTGATACAATGACCCTTCTATTTTTAAACCAAGATACATTGCTTACTGCACTGGTCAGCCCTTTAGTCTCCTGAAGCAATTCCATTGAAAGGGGCACTGTACTGCCCAGAACATGTTTTTCAGTTTAAATCTATATTATCCTAGGTGATAGAGACAGACAGTACTCATTGAAGGACAATTATACTTACCTCCCCCTCGTTCCTTTCCCCCATTCCTGCAAAGTACCCCAGGGTGAGGACCTAAAACGCTAAGTCCTCACCTCTGGGTACTTTACAAAGTCCCTGCATACTTGAAATCTCCCTTGTCCGCTCCAGTCTTGGTCCCTCCCCCACTGGCACTTTGAGTGCCAGGTCGAGGCAGCAAATGGGAAATGCGCTCTGCAGGAGGCATGTCTTCTCATTGGCTGCCTTCTGGACTGTCACTGACAGTGCCAGTGGGGAGATCCAACTGGAGCGATGTGGGAGATTACAAGTAAGTGGTTCCTTTTAGGTCCTCATCCTGGGTACTTTGCAGGAATGGATCAGAGAAGTGGTGAATATAATTGTCCTTTGACTATCAGAGTTCAATTTCATTATATCACATATAAAAGCAATATAGTATAGCCCCATTTTGCTATTACCTATCCCATATACAGTGCAATCCACTCACTATAACAGGGCGTCAGTGGCAATCATTTGGTAATGTGAGCTCACTAGGCAGAAAGTTACTACTTGGTATTTGGAATTTTCGACTATTACCTACCTAGGTGTAGTGCAATCCACTCAGCACTTTTGGAATTGTGTGCATCAATGTCAGCAACCTTACTACTTACTACTATTCCCATTTCCACCGTGAGAATGTTAAGTTGGAGAGGTAGGACAGGGGCCCGCATTTCTCCAATAGCACAATGCGGCTGCGCTATGACGTCGATTGCACCAGTGTGCGCGGTGACTCATCACAAGTACTACTGAAAACCAGTTTGGTGGCACTCCTATTAGGTGGGTTGTGATAAAACATTTGGGCACTTTGCTCTAAGATCTGGGGCACATGCCCCAAATGTTTTAACATAATATGCCACTGGTTTGCAGGTACACTGGGTGCTATAGAGCAGGTTTCTTAAAGGGTGTACTGGGTACTCTAGACAAGGGTTTCTGATCGTGTTGTGGGGTACACTGGGTGCTATGAGAAGGGTTTTCTGTTCAGTTTTTGTGGGGTACAACTGGGTGCTATAGAGCAGGGTTTCTTAAAGGGAGTGTTGGGTACACTGGGTGCTATAAGAGCAGGGTTTCTTAAAGGGAGTGTTGGTTACCACTGGGTGCTATAGAGCAGGTTTTTCTTAAAGGGGTGCAGGTACCGGGCGCTATAGAGCTGGGTTTCTTAAAGGGTGTGCAGGGTACACTGGGTGCTATAGAGCAGGATTTCTTAAAGGGTGTGTTGGGTACACTGGGTGCTATAGAGCAGGGTTTCTTAAAGGGAGTGTTGGGCACACTGGGTGCTATAGAGCAGGGTTCTGAAATGGGTGCAGGGTAACTGGGTGCTATAGCCGGGTTTCTTAAAGGGTGTGCAGGGTACACTGGGTGCTATAGAGCGGGTTTCTCTTAAAGGGTGTGCAGGGTACACTGGGTGCTATAAGAGCAGGGTTTTCTTAAGGGTGTGCAGGGTACACTGGGTGCTATAGAGCAGGGTTTTCTTAAAGGGAGTGCAGGGTACACTGGGTGCTATAGGCAGGGTTTCTTAAAGGGTGTGCAGGGTAACTGGGTGCTATAGAGCAGGGTTTCTTAAAGGATGTGCAGGGTACACGGGTGCTATAGAGCAAGTTTTCTTAAAGGAGTGTGGGTACACTGGGTGCTATAGAGCAGGTTTCTTAAAGGTGTGTGCAGGGTACACTGGGTGCTATAGAGCAGGGTTTCTTAAAGGATGTGCAGGGTACACTGGGTGCTATAGAGCAGGGTTTCTTAAAGGGAGTGTTGGGTACACTGGTGCATGAGCAGGTTTCTTAAAGGGTGTGCAGGGTACACTGGGTGCTATAGAGCAGGGTTTCTTAAAGGATGTGCAGGGTACACTGGGTGCTATAGAGCAGGGTTTCTTAAAGGGAGTGTTGGGTACACTGGGTGCTATAGAGCAAGGTTTCTTAAAGGGTGTGCAGGGTACCTGGGTGCTATAGAGCAGGGTTTCTTAAGGTGAGTGTTGGGTACACTGGGTGCTAAGAGGCAGGGTTTCCTAAAGGGTGTGCAGGGCACACTGGGGTGCTATAGAGCAAGGTTTTCTTAAAGGATGTGCAGGTAACTGGTGCTATAGAGCAGGGTTTCTTAAAGGGTGTGCATTGTACACTGGGGGCTATAGAGCAGGGTTTCTTAAAGGATGTGCAGTGTACACTGGGTGCTATGAGCTGGGTTTCTTAAAGGATGTGCAGGCAGACCTGGGGTGCTATAGAGCGGTTTCTTAAAGGGAGTGTTTGGGTACAACTGGGTGCTATAGACAGGGTTTCTTAAAGTGTGCAGGGTACACTGGGTGCTATAGAGCAGGTTTCTTAAACGGGTGTGCAGGGTCAACTTGGGTGCTATAGAGCAAGGGTTTTCTTAAAGGGTGTGAGGTACACGGGTGCTATGAGCGGTTTCTTAAAGGGTGTTGGGTCCACTGGGTGCTATAGAGCAGGGTTTCTAAAGGGTGTGCAGGGTACACTGGTGGTATAGAGCAGGGTTTCTTAAAGGGTGTGCAGGGTACACTGGGTGCTATAGAGCAGAGGTTTCTTAAAGGGAGTGAGGGTACACTGGGTGGCTATAGAGCAGGGTTTCTTAAAGGTTGTGAGGGTACACTGGTACCTAAGAGCAGGGTTTCTTAAAGATTGCAGGGTACACTGGGTCTATAGAGCAGGGTTTCTAAAGGGAGTGTTGGTACACTGGGTGCTTAGAGCAGTTTCTTAAAGGGGTGGGTGGGGGGTAGGCACTGGGTGCTAATGAGCAGATGGTTTCTTAAAGGTGTGCAGGGTACACTGGTGCTATAGACAGGGTTTCTTCTCAAAGGGAGTGTTGGGTACACTGGGTGCGATAGAGCAGGGTTCTAAGGGGTGTGGGTACCCTGGTGTATAGAGCAGGTTTCCTAAGGGTGTGCAGGGTACACTGGTGCTATAGAGCAGAGGTTTTTCTAAGAGGTGTGCAGGTACACTGGGTGCTATAGAGCAGGGTTTCTTAAATGAATAACCTCCAGATGTAAATGGAAACTACAAATCCCAGCATTCCCTGCTGCCATTCCCTGGGGTGTAACTACAAGTAGGAGAGACTGGAAACTAGTAACCTCCAGATGTAAATGGAAACTACACATCCCAGCATTCCCTGCTGCAATCCCCTGGGGTAGAACTATGTGTAGCAGAGACCGTAAGCTTATTACCTCCAGATGTGAAAACTACAACTCCCAGCATCCCACATGAAGCAAACTACAACAGGAGGTGGCAGCAGGGAAACCTGGGATTTGTGGTTTCCATGAAAACCCAGAGGGCCACTGTTTGCTAAGCTCGGCGGTAAGTCCATATTGTGGGGTAGGTGGTGTCAGTTAGTTGGAGACATTCCCTCCCTCATACTCACTGTCCCGGTGTCCACAGTGAGAGACGCTCCAGCTCTGTCCTGTCCGCCCTATTTTCCCGCCTCATTCTCCCGCTCTCCTGTCAGATGGGCGGGGCATGAGGAAAGTAGTGTTGGGGGCGGAGCTGGGAGCCGTTAGCGTGGCAATCTATTGGTTACGGGAGACGGAGGGAATGAACTGTTGGTGGGCATGTCAATGAGTGTGGTGTCTAGTCCGCTCCCTCTGCGCACTATCAATTTGTTTCCCTGTGAATTCCGTTTATACCGGGACAGTGAACGTGTCAATGGATGAGACCAACATTACCCACAGGGAGAAGGTAAAATGCCAAATGGAGACTAAAGGGAAAGTTCACCCTAACTCTAAGGCCTTTGTATCTTCCAGTTTATAAGCTCCCACACGCTCAGAAGGCGTTTGGAATTAATCGTTATATGTGTTAAACTGTTGAGGGGAACTTGGCCTCTGAGATGAGTATACAGTTATATTTATTACCCAGTAATATATATATAGTTACTACTGAGTATCACTGACCTATAACTACAACTCCCAGCATTCCCTGTGTACATTACACCCGCTTACCTCAGGGGGGGTTGTACTTTTCAAACCTGATGGAAAGGCTTTTATACACGTGCAGATAATTCATCTTGGCCAACCGTTCGCCACTATCGACCAAGCCAAATTAGTGACCGACCGTGCAGTCCACAGGAGACCAAATGATTGGCTGTAGTTTACCAACATGTCTGATACGGACAAAAGGACGACCAACATCGGCCGCCAGCACCCGCAGATGTTTCGCCCCCATAATACAGGAATTTAATTTGTCACATCACATATGAAACGCGTACTTGGCCAAACTGTCTGAGACTGGAATGCTGGGAAATAAAGCAAAAAAAAACCCCATGTTAGTAAGGGAATTTTTTTTACACTGATTTTTGCTTTTATGGTAGTCTGCCTTCTAATTCTGTGTTCTGAGCCTTTACTTGTCCTTTAATACACTGGAGTATTATGAAGTAACATTATAAATGAACTAGCCAGTTAAGCTCGTTGTAAAAACGGGCGCTAGATCTCTCTCTCGAAAAAGAAATCTCTTCCCGCACATAGCAGGAAACAGAAAAGCCGCTACTTGCCTGTCCCGTTCTCTCACGTACATAACCTCAAGGACATAAAACCAAAAACCGCTACACTACATATGCATTAGTCCGGCACAGAGGAGCCCTCCCACTCTCCTCTCGCACATGCGTAGAAGAGGAAAAGCCACACACTTATTCACGGATGCAGGTTTAGCCTTTTATTATATAGAATTAGAGATATCTATTGCATAAAAACGGAATCTGAGATGCCCAGATCTCACTTTATATACAAGGACATGTGCTGCAAAGCAAACCTAACCCTGCCCTATTGTTCAGCTTGCTGTCATATCTTATAATCCAATGAGGAATGCTGTCCCTACGCCTCCTCTCTACTGCTGCTCTTTGTGGAAATGTCTTTCATGACTTTGCAAGTTTTCAATAAAGCTCCCACACTAGAAGACATGACCCTAACTGGCAGAATAGATGATTCAATGGGGCAATCCTACTGCTGTACAAATGTTAAAGGGCAACAGGGGCTTCTGGTCAAGTTAGGGTTAAAAACAAACAAACATGCAGCCTTTCCTTTAAAATGAGCCCTGGATCACATCTCTGTTTGCAGCCTGTGAGAAATCATATTGCGGATACTGTTCATACTAACTGCTTCAAGTAGCTTGACTGACATCACCTGACCCTCAGCTCCTACTACAACTCCCAGCATTCATCTAGAAACATTGCAATGGCAGAGGGCAGGGAATGCTGGGATGGCTACTCTATATATTCTACTAAAGGTTCCTGCCTGCTTGGATTTTCAGGATTATAGGACTGACTTCTGCCATGCATAAATCTGATTGCCCTGAAAGGGCGCATACTATGTGACACCTGTTTGCTGGGAATAAATATCCAACACATTTTTGAGTGGATTAGTAATATTAAATCCATATGCTGAGTGTTAGCAGAAAGTATCATAGAGGAAATAACATCCATACGAATGTCACATCTACTTCTCTGCCACAGCGGTAAGAATGAGAACATCAAAGCACTTGGCTGAGGCCACACTATGTAAAAACCGTGTTTTAGGTGTGTTACTGTCTGTTTGCGATCCACACAAGAGTTCGCAATCCGACCGAATGTGATCTACAAAAAAACAGTGATTGCATGCAATCGTTAGCACGTGAGAAATCTCGCCGGTGTAACATAGTAATTGAGGTTGAATAAAGACATACGTCCATCAAGCCCAACCTTTATACCCTACCCATAATATCTGTATAACAGTAACATAGTAACATAGTAATTGAGGTTGAATAAAGACATACATCCATCTAGTCCAACCTTTATACCCTACCCATAATGTCTGTATAACAGTTACAAAGTAACATAGTATTGGAGGTTGTATAAAGACATACGTCCATCTAGTCCAACCTTTATACCCTACCCATAATATCTGTATAACAGTAACATAGTAACATAGTATTGGAGGTTGTATAAAGACATACATCCATCTAGCCCAACCTTTATACCCTACCCATAATGTCTGTATAACAGTTACATTGTAACATAGTATTGGAGGTTGTATAAAGACACACGTCCATCTAGTCCAACCTTTATACCCTACCCATAATGTCTGTATAACAGTTACATAGTAACATAGTATTGGAGGTTGTATAAAGACATACGTCCATCTAGTCCAACCTTTATACCCTACCCATAATGTCTGTATAACAGTTACATAGTAACATAGTATTGGAGGTTGTATAAAGACATACGCCCATCTAGTCCAACCTTTATACCCTACCCATAATATCTGTATAACAGTTACATAGTAACATAGTATTGGAAGATGTATAAAGACATACGTCCATCTAGTCCAACCTTTATACCCTACCCATAATGTCTGTATAACAGTTACATAGTAACATAGTATTGAAGGTTGTATAAAGACATACGTCCATCTAGTCCAACCTTTATACCCTACCCATAATATCTGTATAACAGTTACATAGTAACATAGTAATTGAGGTTGAATAAAGAAATACGTCCATCAAGCCCAACCTTTATATCCTACCCATAATGTCTGTCTAACAGTTACATAGTAACATAGTATTGGAGGTTGTATAAAGACATAGGTCCATCTAGTCCAACCTTTATACCCTACCCATAATGTCTGTATAACAGTTACATAGTAACATAGTAATTGAGGTTGAATAAAGACATACGTCCATCAAGCCCAACCTTTATACCCTCCTTGTTAACCCTACCTAACAGTTCATCCAGAGGAAGGCAAAAAATAACAGCTACAAAGGGGGAGAAATTCCTTCCTGACTTCAAATGGCAATGGGAAAGTATCCCTGGATTTGGATTAGCCCTATAGCTAGGTACACACTATTCAATCCGGCCGTGAGGAAGGACTGTCAGCCGCGGCAAAAGCAGCAGCAACCGATCGTGTAGTCCATAGAGGACCGCACGATTGGTTGTGATTTTCCGACCTGTCCGAACGTTCTTTCGTCCGATTCGGATGAAGGAATGGTCAGTGATTGGTCGCAGCCGCCACAAGGAGCCATACAATAATTCGTCCGACCGACCGAAACACTGAAATGTCGGTCGGTTGAGCCGAATTATTGCATTGTGTGTACCTACCCTTACTGATACAATGACCCTTCTATTTTAAAGACCAAGATACATTGCTTACTGCACTGGTCAGGCCCTTTAGTCTGCTGAAGCCAGAATTCCATTGAAAGGGGCACTGTACTGCCCAGAACATGTTTTTCAGTTTTAAATCTATATTATCCTAGGTGATAGGAGACAGACAGTACTCATTGAAGGACAATTATACTTACCTCCCCCTCGTTCCTTTCCCCCCATTCCTGCAAAGTACCCAGGGTGAGGACCTAAAACGCTAAGTCCTCACCTCTGGGTACTTTACAAAAGTCCTGCACTACTTGTAATCTCCCTTGTCGCTCCAGTCGGGTCCTCCCCACTGGCACTTTGAGTGCCAGGTCGAGGCAGCAAATGGGAAGATGCGCTCTGCAAGGAGGCATGTCTTCTCATTGGCTGCCTTCTGGACTGTCACTGACAGTGCCAGTGGGGAGGATCCAACTGGAGCGATGTGGGAGATTACAAGTAAGTAGGTCCTTTTAGGTCCTCATCCTGGGTACTTTGCAGGAATGGATCAGAGAAGTGGTGAATATAATTGTCCTTTGACTATCAGAGTTCAATTTCATTATATCACATATAAAAGCAATATAGTAATAGCCCCATTTTGCTATTACCTATCCCATATACAGTGCAATCCACTCACTATAACAGGGCAGTCAGTGGCATCATTTGGTAATGTGAGCTCACTAGGGCAGAAAGGTACTACTTGGTATTTGGAATTTTCGGACTATTACCTACCTAGGTGTAGTGCAATCCACTCAGCACTTTTGGAATTGTGTGCATCAATGTCAGCAACTTAGCTACTTACTACTATTCCCAGTTCCCACCGTGGAGAATGTTAAGTGGAGAGGTAGGACAGGGGCCGCATTTCTCCAATAGCACAATGCGGCTGCGCTATGACGTCATTGCACCAGTGTGCGCGGTGACATCATCACAAAGTACTACTGGAAAACCAGTTTGGGGCACTCCTATTAGGTGGGTTGTGATAAAACATTTTGGGCACTTTGCCTAAGATCTGGGGCACATGCCCCAAATGTTTTAACATAATGATGCCACTGGTTTGCAGGGTACACTGGGTGCTATAGAGCAGGGTTTCTTAAAGGGTGTACTGGGTACTCTAGACAAGGGTTTCTGATCGGTTTGTGGGGTACACTGGGTGCTATGGAGAAGGGTTTCTGTTCAGTTTTGTGGGGTACACTGGGTGCTATAGAGCAGGGTTTCTTAAAGGGAGTGTTGGGTACACTGGGTGCTATAGAGCAGGGTTTCTTAAAGGGAGTGTTGGGTACACTGGGTGCTATAGAGCAGGGTTTCTTAAAGGGGGTGCAGGTGCTATAGATCAGATTTCTTAAAGGGTGTGTTGGGTACACTGGGTGCTATAGAGCAGGGTTTCTTAAAGGAGTGTTGGACACTGGTGCTATAAGAGCAGGGTTTCTAAAGGGGTGCAGGTTACACTGGGTGCTATAGAGCAGGGTTTCTTAAAGGGTGGAGGGTACACTGGGTGCTATAGAGCAGGTTTTTAAAGGGTGTGCAGGGTACACTGGTGCTATAGAGCAGGTTTTCTTAATGTTGTGCGGGTACACACTGGGTGCTATAGAGCAGGGTTTCTTAAAGGGAGTGCATGGGTACCACTGGGTGCTATAGAGCAGGGTTTCTTAAGGGTTGTGCAGGTAACTGGGTGCTATAGAGCCAGGGTTTCTTAAAGGAGTGGCAGGGTAACACTGGGTGCTATAGAGCAGGTTTTCTTAAAGGGAGTGTTGGTACCACTGGGTGCTATAGAGCAGGGTTTCTTAAAGGGTGTGCAGGGTACACTGGGTGCTATAGAGCAGGGTTTCTTAAAGGGTGTGCAGGGTACACTGGGTGCTATAGAGCAGGGTTTCTTAAAGGGAGTGTTGGGTACACTGGGTGCTATAGAGCAGGTTTCTTAAAGGGTGTGCAGGGTACACTGGTGCTCATAGAGCAGGGTTTCTTAAGATGTGCAGGGTACACTGGGTGCTATAGAGCAGGGTTTCTTAAGGGAGTGTTGGGTACACTGGGTGCTATAGAGCAAGGTTTCTTAAAGGGTGTGCAGGGTACACTTGGTGCTATAGAGCAGGGTTTCTTAAAGGAGTGTTGGGTACACTGGGTGCTATGAGCAGGGGTTTCCTTAAAGGGTTTTTCAGGGTACACTGGGTGCTATAGAGCAGGTTTCTTAAAGGATGTGCAGGTACACTGGGGCTATAGAGCAGGGTTTCTTAAAGTTGCAGGTACACTGGGTGCTATAGAGCAGGGTTTCTTAAAAGGATGTGCAGGTACAACTGGGTGCTATAGAGCAGGGTTTCTTAAAGGATGTTCGGTGTACACTGGGTGCTATAGAGCAGGGTTTCTTAAAGAGTGTTGCAGGTACACTGGGTGCTATAGAGCAGGGTTTCTTAAAGGATGTGCGGGTACACTGGGTGCTATAGAGCAGGGTTTCTTAAAGGGTGTGCAGGGTACACTGGTGCATAGAGCGGGTTTCTTCTTAAGGATGTGGGGTACACTGGGTGCTATAGAGCAGGTTTCTAAAAGGGTGTTGCAGGGTACACTGGGTGCTATAGAGCAGGGTTTCTTAAAGGGTGTGCAGGTACACTGGGGTGTTATAGAGCAGGGTTTCTTAAAGGGTGTGCAGGGTACACTGTGTGGCTATAGAGCAGGGTTCTTTAAAGGGAGTGCAGGGTACACTGGTGCTATAAGCAGGGTTTCTTAAGAGTTGTGCAGGTACACTGGTACTAAAGAGCAGGGTTTCTTAAAGGAGTGTGCGGGTACACTGGGTGCTATAGAGCAGGTTTCTTAAAGGGTGTTGGGTACCACTGGGTGCTATAGAGCAGGTTTCTAAAAGGGTGTGTAGGGTACACTGGTGCTATAGACAGGGTTTCTTAAAGGATGTGCGTACACTGGGTGCTATAGAGCAGGGTTTCTTAAAGGTAGTGTTGGGTACACTGGGTGCTTAGAGCAGGGTTCTTAAGGGAGTGTTGGGTACACTGGGTGCTATAAGCAGGTTTCTAAGGGTGTTCGGGTACACGGGGTGCTATAGAGCAGGGTTTCCAAAGGGTGTGCAGGTACCCTGGTTGCTATAGAGCAGGTTTTCTTAAAGGATGTGCAGGGTACACTGGGTTGCTATAGACCAGGGTTTCTTAAGGGTGGGCAGGGTACACTGGGTGCTAGAGCAGGGTTTCTTAAAGGATGTGCAAGTACCTGGGTGCTATAGACAGGGTTTCTTAAGGTGTGCGGGTACACTGGGTGCTAAGCAGGTTTCTTAGGGTGTTGGGTACACTGGGTGCTATAGAGCAGGGATTCTTAAAGGAGTGTTGGGTACACTGGGTGCTATAGAGCAGGGTTTCTTAAAGGGTGTGCAGGGTACACTGGGTGCTATAGACAGGGTTCTAAAGGGTGTGCAGGTCCACTGGTTGCTATAGAGCAGGGTTTCTTAAAGGTGTGCAGGTTACACTGGGTGCTATAAGCAGGGTTTCTTAAAGTAGGTGCAGGGTACACTGGGTGCTATAGAGCAAGGTTTCTTAAAGGGAGTGTTGGTACACTGGGTCTATAGAGCAGGATTCTTAAAGGGAGTGTTGTTACACTGTGTGCTATAGAGCAGGGTTTCTTAAAGGGTGTGCAGGGTACACGGGGTGTTATAGAGCAGGGTTTCTTAAAGGGTGTGCAGGGTACACTGGGTGCTAGAGAGCAGGGTTTCTTAAAGGGTGTGCAGGGTACACTGGGTGCTATAGAGCAGGGTTTCTTAAAGGGTGTGCAGGGTACACTGGGTGCTATAGAGTAGGGTTTCTTAAAGGGAGTGCAGGGTTCACTGGGTGCTATAGAGCAAGGTTTCTTAAAGGAAGTCTTGGTACCTGGTGTCTATAGAGCAGGGTTTCTTAAATGGTGTGCAGGTACACTGGTGCTATAGAGCAGGGTTTCTTAAAGGGGTGTGGCAGGGTACACTGGGTGCTATAGAGCAGGGTTTCTAAAAGGTGTGCAGTACACTGGGTGCTATAGAGCGGGTTTCTTAAAGGGTGTGCAGGAACACTGGGTCTATAGACAGGTTCTAAAAGGGTGTGCGGTACACTGGGTGCTATAGAGCGTTTTCTAAAGGGTGTGCGGGATACCTGGGTGCTATAAGAGCAGGGTTTCTTAAAGGTGTGTGCAGGGTACACTGGGTGCTATAGAGCAGGGTTTCTTAAAGGAGTGCAGGGTACACTGGGTGCTATAGAGCAGGGTTTCTAAAGGGTGTGGCAGGGTACACTGGGTGCTATAGAGCAGGGTTTCTTAAAGGGAGTGCAGGGTACACTGGGTGCTATAGCAGGGTTTCTTAAATGGTGTGCAGGGTACACTAGGTGCTATAGAGCAAGGTTTCTTAAAGGGAGTGTTGGGTCCACTGGGTGCTATAGAGCAAGGATTCTTAAAGGGTGTGCAGGGTACACTGGGTGCTATAGAGCAGGGTTTCTTAAAGGGTGTGCAGGGTACACTGGGTGCTATAGAGCAAGGTTTCTTAAAGGGAGTGTTGGTACACTGGGTGCTATAGAGCAGGATTTCTTAAAGGGTGTGCAGGTACACTGGTTCTATAGGGCGGTTTTCTTAAAGGATGTGCAGGGTACACTGGGTGCTATAGAGCAGGGTTTCTTAAAGTATGTGCAGGGTACACTGGGTGCTATAGAGTAAGGTTTCTTAAAGGGAGTGTTGGGTACACTGGGTGCTATAGAGCAGGGATTCTTAAGGGAGTGTTGGGTACACTGGGTGCTATAGAGCAGGGTTTCTTAAAGTTGTGCAGGGTACACGGGGTGTTATAGACAGGTTTTCTTAAAGGGTGTGCGGGTACACTGGGTGCTATAGAGCAGGGTTTCTTAAAGGTGTGGCAGGGTACACGGGGTTATAGAGCAGGGTTTCTTAAAGGGTGTGCAGGTACTGGGTGCTAGAGAGCAGGGTTTCTTAAGGGTGTCAGGGTACACTGGTGCTATAAGCAGGGTTTCTTAAAGGGTGTGCAGGGTACACTGGGTGCTATAGAGAGGGTTTCTTAAAAGGGGTGGCATGGTACACTGGGTGCTATAGAGCAAGGTTTCTTAAAATGGAGTCTGGGGTACACTGGGTGCTATAGAGCGTTGTTTCTTAAATGTGTGCAGGGTACACGTGGTGCTATAGCAGGGTTTCTTAAAGGGTGTGCAGGGTCACTGGGTGCTATAGAGTAGGTTTCCTAAGGGAGTGTTGGGTACACTGGGTGCTAGAGCAGGGTTAAGGTGTGCGGGTACACTGGGTGCTTATAGAGCAGGGATTCCTAAAGGATGTGCAGGGTACACTGGGTGCTATAGAGCAGGGTTTCTTAAAGGATGTGCGTACACTGGTGCTATAGAGCAGGTTTCTTAAGGTGTGCAGGGTACACTGGGTGCTATAGAGCAGGGTTTCTTAAAGGATGTGCAGGGTACAATGGGTGCTCTAGAGCAAGTTTTCTAAAAGGTGTGTTGGGTACACTGGGTGCTATAGAGCAGGGATTCTTAAAGGGAGTGTTGGGTACACTGGGTGCTATAGAGCAGGGTTTCTTAAAGGGTGTGCAGGGTACACGGGGTGTTATAGAGCAGGTTTCTTAAAGGGTGTGCGGTACACTGGGTGCTAAGAGCAGGGTTTCTTAAGGGAGTGTTGGGTACACTGGGTGCTATGAGCAACGTTTCTTAAAGGTGTGCAGGGTACACTGGGTGCTATAGAGCAGGGTTTCTTAAAGGGTGTGCAGGTACACTGGTGCTATAGAGCAGGGTTTCTTAAGGATGGCAGGGTACACTGGGTGCTATAGAGCAGGGTTTCTTAAAGGGAGTGTTGGGTACACTGGGTGCTATAGAGCAGGGTTTCTTAAGTGAGTGTTGGGTACAGTGGTGCTATAAGCAAGGTTTCTTAAAGGGTGTGCAGGGTACACTGGTGCTATAGAGCAGGGTTTCTTAAGGATGTGGCAGGGTACACTGGGGTGCTATAGAGCAGGGTTTCTTAAAGTTGTGCGGGTACACTGGGTGCTATAGAGCGGTTTCTTAAAGGATGTGAGGGTACACTGGGTCTATAGAGCGGTTTCTTAAAGTGTGCAGGGTACACTGTTGCTATAGACAGGGTTTCTTAAAGGATGTGCAGGTACACTGGGTGCTATAGAGCAGGGTTTCTTAAAGGGTGTGCGGGTACACTGGGTGCTAATAGCAGGGTTCTTAAAGATGTGCAGGAACACTGGGTGCTATGAGCAGGGTTTCTTAAATGATTGCAGGGTACACTGGGTGCTATAGAGCAAGGTTTCTTAAGGGAGGTGTTGGTCACTGGGGCTATAGAGCAGGGATATCTCAAGGTTTCTTAAAGGGAGTGTTGGGTACACTGGGTGCTATAGAGCAGGGATTCTTAAAGGGAGTGTTGGGTACACTGGGTGCTATAGAGCAGGGTTTCTTAAAGGGTGTGCAGGGTACACTGGGTGCTAGAGAGCAGGGTTTCTTAAAGGGTGTGCAGGGTACACTGGGTGCTATAGAGTAGGGTTTCATAAAGGGAGTGCAGGGTACACTGGGTGCTATAGAGCAAGGTTTCTTAAAGGGAGTCTTGGGTACACTGGGTGCTATAGAGCAGGGTTTCTTAAATGGTGTGCAGGGTACACTGGTGCTATAGAGGAGGGTTTCTTAAATGGTGTGCAGGGTACACTGGTGCTATAGAGCAGGGTTTCTTAAAGGGAGTGCAGGGTACACTGGGTATTATAGAGAAGGGTTTCTGAAATGGTGTGCAGGGTACACTGGGTGCTATAGAGCAGGAATTCTTAAAGTGTGTGCAGGGTGCACTGGGTGTTATAGAGAAGGGTTTCTTAAAGGGAGTGTTGGGTACACTGGGTGCTATAGAGCAACGTTTCTTAAAGGGTGTGCAGGGTACACTGGGTACTATAGAGCAGGGTACACTGGGTGTTATAGAGCAGGGTTTCTTAAAGGGTGTGCAGGGTACACAGGTGCTATAGAGCAGGGTTTCTTAAAGGATGTGCAGGGTACACTGGGTGTTATAGAGCAGGGATTTTTAAAGGGTGTGCAGGGTACACTGGGTGTTATAGAGAAGGGTTTCTTAAAGGGTGTTCAGGGTACACTGGTGCTATAGAGCAGGGTTTCTTAAAGGGAGTGCAGGGTACACTGGATGCTATAGAGCAGGGTTTCTTAAAGGGAGTGTTGGGTACACTGGGTGCTACAGAACAGGGTTTCTTAAAGGGAGTGCTGGGTACACTGGGTGCTATAGAGCAGGGTTTCTTAAAGGGAGTGTTGGGTACACTGGGTGCTATAGAGCAGGGTTTCTTAAAGGGAGTGCTGGGTACACTGGGTGCTATAGAGCAGGGTTTCTTAATGATTTTATTTTCCATTGTGCTGTAAGGGAGTTATACCCTGCAACATACCTAACAGGATGCAGAGCTACAATTGGGGGATAATATTGTCACTCGGATGTTAGTACAGCTCTGTGCAATACGAATTTAAAGGGAAATGTTGGAGGGTGGGGGGCAGTAACAATCTAGCTGACCCAGGGGAGAGAAAGGTATAAATGTGGCCCTGTGTACATTGGCTGCTGTAGAACAAGGTTTTTCAAACCAAAGGGGCTAAATGTTTTCACTGGTTTAACTTTAACACTTTTGTAGTGATGTACTATAACAATATATATTATTAGAACATTTAATGAAGTTAATGTCATGTAAATTCACTGCACTGATTATAACCAATTACTTTTTTTAAATTTGATGTATTTGTGTTGACTGCTGTACAGATAGAAACAAAGTCCAGCACAGCTAGTAACAGGGGGATGCAGTAATGAAAGGGGGTCACTAACCTTAATGCAATGCATTAAATCCCTTTGCATTCAGGTAATAAGCACCAAAACGTAACTCTGCCTATTTAACACAGAACTGCCCTATTTACAAGATTAGTGTAAAACCCATGCTGACCCAATAATGTGAGATTTACACCTATTTGGATGGTTAGTGGTGCCCCCATATACTTCACACCTTGCTCCTTTTAAGACCCCATGCTGGGTTAAGCAAGTAACAAATGAAGAAGATACTCCACTTTCTGCAAGTAGTCTGTCAGTGGTTTTATTAAAGGTTCGTACACACGTGCAATCGCAGGTCCCGACCCGCGACGCACGATGTGTACGAATGTTCGTTTCGGGCGATAATCGCCCGTGTATGGGCCCTTTATCGGCCAAAACGGACATTCGGTCGGGTAACAGCGAACAACTGACTTGGCAGATCTCCGTTTCGGCCGATAAAGGGCCCATACACGGCAACGAACGTTCGTACACATCGTGCGCTGGGGTCGGGACCCCAGCATGTGTGTATGAACCTTAAAGGGGAAGTTCAGTGCAAATACATATACTTTTCAGAAAAAAGAGCAGTATTTATCCATCCCAATGACCTTAATCTGTCAATTCAGCATTTTGTCTGTGCAAAAATAAATGCAACCAAAATGTTGACTTCCTGTTTGCAGGACCCCTAGTAGAGACCGTTATGGTCTTGCCCTTGACCCAGCTCCTGTGTAGATTCAGTTGCTCAGTAGAGATCTGAGCATCTTTGACCCATCCAACAGCCAATCAGTAGAAATTACTGTTAGGAACATTCCAAGGAAGTGGTACATCCTGGAAAGAAGAAGGGCCGTTAGAACCTGAAATGTCAGCTCACTAATGTCATCAGCAGGGAACAGCAGAGGGTATGAAATCAACTGATTTTTCAAAATGGGAGAGAATAAGTAGAAAATCTAAGTATGCATAAACAAACCAAGAATTTAAAAAATTTCCTACCGAACTTTCTCTTTAACTCTTTGAATTCCTCTGGGTTGACATAGGTGGGAGCTGCCATATCGGTTATCCATACTAATAAACTGGGATCATTTGAAAATCAATCCTGCAATTACAGATATTACCTATGGGAGTTAAAATGACACGTTCACGTCTGTTAATGTCTGTTAATGTCCCACCCTTTGATCCCCCACTGTTCGCTCATGATACTCCTCCTGCTTTACAATTTAACAGGTTTATGAAAAATGGGTGGGGTTTTGGGGTTTGTTTATCATACCATCTAGTGTTTACTAAACAGTGGCTGGTGGATTAGAAGGCTGACCAAAAAGTGGTTGCTTAATCTGTCAAAAAGTGGTTGCAGACACTTAAAGGTCTGCCCTCCAGTTTAGTAGAAACTGTTAGGTCAGCCCACCAGTGTGACTGGTACATGCAAGTCTGCCTACAGTGTAACTGGTACATGCAAGTCTGCCCACCGTGTGACTGGTACATGCAAGTTTGCCCACCGTGTGACTGGTACATTTAAGTTTTCTAACTGTGAGTGATACCTACAAGCTTTCCCAATGTGACTGGTACATACAAGCTTTTCCAATGTGAATGGCACATGCAAATTTCTAACTCTAACATGTGGTGTCAAATGCGATGTCCGACACATTATCCCTCTCATTCTTACATGCTTTCTCAGATACAATGTCCTACCCTTTGTCTCTCTAATTCTCACTCTTACAGTCACAGATGCGATGTCCGACCCGTTTTCTCTCTCTTCTCGCTCTTTTTGCCTTTCTAATCATCAATTTGCTGCATCCGAAGTTGACTGAAATGACACATTGTACAAATGATAAACAAATGGCCTGGGACATTGAATAAATAAAACTGTCCATATTTACCCTCACTTACTTATTTTAACGTTCGCCTCCTCCGTCAAATACACATTACCCCCGCGTGTAGGTCCATGTGGGCAATTCCTTTATCATGTAGATGGACAGACCCTGCAGAGATTCATTAGGGAATAAAATGTCTTGACAGAAACTCCCAGTGTAATGGGACATATTTATAATTGGTAAAGTCTGTTACTGCAGCTTCAAAATGGCCCCAACAATATGACTGTAAAGTGTTCTCTAAAATGTGTTTTGGAAGGTTTTGTGAAGGGTTAAATAAGTCTTACCTGTAAGATCTCCCGGCATATGTATGCTATCCAGGAATATGGTAAAAGCTCCTGTGTAGCTCTGTATGACATAATCAGATCTGCTAGGGATCCACCATTACAACATTCCATGGAAATCTGGAATAGAAGGGAGAATAAGAACATGGAATATCTTGAGCTATGGCTAATTGTATTGTCCCTGTGATAAAGCGCGGTGTTATAACATGGCGTTATAGAAACAATGTCTTACCCAGATCTTATCATCTATTCCTGGATAATTACCAGTTTAGTATATCTTTAATAAACTAGGGGAGACGTTATGGAATTCCCATGCTGCCTGGTTCTCTTAAATACTCATAAATGGTAAGAATCTCACCATGTGGGGACAACAGGGTCATTATTCTAGGAGCCCATCACAGGTGTGGAACAGGCCACCCCCTACCTTCCCTCTAAATAAATAGTGTCATTGTGTATTCAGTCTAATCCTCATTTCATTCATTTGAGTTAAGGCACAAACCTATTAGGCTGGGTACACTCCAGCCAATATTTCCGTCCGATAGACCGATTCATGGCACTTTCGGTCAATCGGCTGAAAATTTGGCTGGTGTGGGCGACTGACCTCGATCATCCGGAACGGACGATTGGATGTTGTAAAATCACGATCGATCGTGCAGTTCCCTATGGAGCCGCACGGTCGCCATAGCGAGCGCTCTTTTGGGACAAATTGTCCCTCCGTGTGTACCCAGCCTTAGACTATAGTGTGGGAAGGTTTCTCTGGTCATTTATGATACCAATCTTTTATTCAGTATGAGAAGTTTACCCTCCATGCATCTAATCCAGTACGGTAGAGAGAGCTGGTGGTCCCCACCTACATCCTGCTTCTCTTCTGGATCAATTTTGGAGGGACACTTTTCATTCATAGCCTCTGAATCTTGATTTTCAGGTGTAACATGTTTTGGGTTGGCAAACGTCTACTCTAAAATAATTAAATAAATAAAAAAGATTTAAATAAGAAAACACAAAGCTAGAAATCAAGCATATCGAAACTAAAGCTAAGTGCAATGATAACATCAAGACGGATAACATGGAGTCATATTATATTATAATTATTATTATAACCACAACGCTGCCAATAAATAGCCCCATAATGTAACCCAAGGAGGGAATATGGGAAATAGAAAGTTTTACGTACTCTGTTGTACTAACGAACTATCCTACTGGGTTTAAAAGGATTTCTAACATCTATTCCACCATGTGGGGCAATCTGAACTATATTCCCTAATTAACAATAAATGTCTCGTTCTTAGACTATCACTATTCTATATCCATATATCTATATATGTCATGAAATGGCAACTTTACCTGCTTCTTGTGAGAAGAGCTCATTTTCTTTATTCTTTATTCCTGTTTTATAATCAAGAAAATAATATAAAAGTTTGTTTGTGGAATGTATAATGTAAACGGAAATTAGCGTAGGTCTCAGTCTCAGTAAATGTTTTTATAATCACAGAAAACGTATTTTTGTAGCCTTTCTATTCCAGTAATCATGAAAACCGCTGTAATGTAAATGTTAACTTAACATGTTTACTCATATTAATATGTTCTGTAATTTCCTTTCAAATAGAATGTGCTGGAAGGGTCATGCTCTCAGACTGTATATCATTTGGTTTTGTCTGGAAATGTATTTGGGAAAGACTAAAAGTACGTAAAGTCTGATTTTTTTTAAATACTGTTGGTTAAAATATCAAAATTCTCCCGGTGTTACTGTCACTTTAAATGCCAGAGGAACAAGAAAGCCTTGACTAATTATACAGGTAGAATGCATGCATCAAGATCTCCTCCCCTGCACACATTTAATTTACCACATTGGTTCCCGGGTGATTGGGGGCGGGGCAGTTTGAGTCCTCCTGGAGAGAGAGATCCATTCGCATCTGTTCCCCCAGCCTGTAGCTGGAAATCTAGTGAAACTTTCGCTAATTTAAACTGAGTAATAAAGTTTACAGCTAAACAGAGTGCAGGGAAAGTCAGTAATTGATCTATTGCAGTGAATAAGCCTGCAAGGAGATCAGATGTATTTTTTTATTGGCTTTGGGGTAATACTGTGCAGGGGTGAGGGGCAAGTGGCATAATACACAACTGGAGTGAGGGGCAAAATTGTATATACCAATCACTGTTAGAAAAATTGTATATACCAATCACTGTGGGCAAACTTGTATATACCAAATCACAGTGAGCAAACTTGAATATACCAGTTACTGTGAACAAACTTGTATATACCAAATCACAGTGAGCAAACTTGTATATACCAGTTACTGTGAACAAACTTGTATGTACCAATCACTTTGGGAAAACTTGTATATACCAATCACTGTGAGCAAACTTGTATGTATCAGTTATCTTCGTGTGATGCGCGCACCCGTCAGCACACACCAGCGTGCGCGTGTCGTGGGAAGATGATGTGTCCAGCACTATATAATCCTCCACGCTGCCTGTACAGTGTTTGTTCACTGTTCTTTAGCTCTGCCTTCTTGGTTTCTGTTCCTGGTTTCCAGTTCAGCTCCAGTGTCCAGTTCTATTATTCAGCTCCGTTACTCAGCTTCAGTGTCCTGCTCCAGTATTTAGCTCAAGTATCCAGCTCCAGTACTCCGCTCCAGTATACAGCTCCAGTATGAACTCCCAGTGTCCAGCTCCAGTCTCCTCCAGATCAGTCTTCCTGTCCTTACCTAACCACTGGTTTCCTGTTTCCGGTTCATTCAGTTTATCCATAGCTGCTATCTGATTTCCTCCAGCTTGCCCTGCCGTTTTTTTCGTCCTTCTCTCTTCTCTCTTCTCCACATTGTGGAATCTGGCTTTTGTGAGGCCTCTCTTCTGGAGCTGCGACCTGGCACCTGCCTTGCCGCACAACATCCTCACCATCAGAGGCTCTGGGGAAGACTGACAGGTGCTTAGACTCCGCATACAGAGGAGGGCCTCATAGGTAGGGTTTCCATATTCTCAAATGCAAAATAGAGGACACCTAAACAACTTCCAAGCGCACCGTCCGCAAATTTTGTGGCCACGCCTACTTTTCCAAGGCCACACCCACTTGAGGTAACGCCCACTTGATGTAACACCCATTTTAAAGACCACTATTGCCATTTTTTACATTGTTGAGCTGACTACTGGCTAATGAAGTAGAGAGACTATGTGCTAGATTAAAGTGCATGTTCCCCCTTAAAAATGGTGAATTGCCAGTTATCTGCCCCCAAATTTATTACCTGCATTACTAACCAGATATTCAAGTTAATTATTATTCCCGTTCTGGCAGATGAAGCTAGTCTTTCCTCCTCCAGTGAAGACCGACAATTACTCACAGCCAATAATTGACTGCTTTTCTCACCTGCTGCCACTGCTTATAAGCTCTGAGAATAGGGAGAGGGCATAAAGAAACAGAACATAATTTGTGAACTGGGGGCTGACTTAATGGTTTGTAAACTGGGGGGGCTGACTTAATGGTTTGTGAACTGGGGGCAGACTTAATGTTTGTAAACTGGGGGGGCTGACTTAATGGTTTGTGAACTGGGGGCAGACTTAATGGTTTGTAAACTAGGGGGGGATGACTTTATGGTTTGTGAACTGGAGGGCTGACTTAATGGTTTGTAAACTGGATGGCTGACTTAATGGTTTGTAAACTGGATGGCTGACTTAATGGTTTGTGAACTGGAGGGCTGACTTAATGGTTTGTGAACGGAGGGCTGACTTAATGGTTTGTGAACGGAGGGACTGTATGTTTGTAAACTGGATGGCTGACTTAATGGTTGTTGAACTGGAGGGCTGACTTAATGGTTTGTGAACTGGGGGCTGACTTATGGTTTGTGAACTGGAGGCTGACTTAATGGTTTGTGAACTGGAGGGCTGACTTAATGGTTTGTGAACTGGAGGGCTGACTTAATGGTTTGTGAACTGGAGGGCTGACTTAATGGTTTGTGAACTGGAGGGCTGACTTAATGGTTTGTGAACTGGAGGGCTGACTTAATGGTTTGTAAACGGGAGGATGACTTAATGGTTTGTGAACTGGAGGGCTGACTTAATGGTTTGTGAACTGGAGGGCTGACTTAATGGTTTGTGAACTGGAGGGCTGACTTAATGGTTTGTAAACTGGTTGTGAACTGGAGGGCTGACTTAATGGTTTGTAAACTGGAGGGCTGACTTAATGGTTTGTGAACTGGAGGACTGACTGGCACTGCTAATAAACTAGGGGCCCGGCTAACACTAGGAAATTAACTGGAGGGCTCACTAACATTACTTATGAACTGGAGGGCTGACTAATGCTGTGTAATGAACTGGAGGGCTTACTAGCATTGCTATTAAACTGGATACACACAGATATGGGTAAAGTGCTGGGCGCACAGATATGGGTAAAGTGCTGGGCGCACAGATATGGGTAAAATGCTGGCACAGAGACATGGATATACTGCTGGCACAGAAATATGGGTACATTGCTGGCACACAAATATGGGTACACTGCTGGCACAGAGCTATGGATACACTGCTAGCACACAGATATGGGTATACTGCTGGCACAGACTGATATACTGCTGGAACAACAGAAATATGGTTACATTGCTGCACCACAGTATGGATACACTGCTGGCACACAGATATGGGTCTGACGGCATAGAGTTATGGATACACTGCTGGCACAGATATGGGTACTACATCTGGCACAGAGATAAGGGGACACTGCTGGGCACATAGATATGGTACACTGCTGGCACACAGATATGGTACAGTGCTGGCAAACAGATAGGGTACCTGCTGGCACACAGATATGGGTACAGTGGGCACAGAATATGGGTCACTGCTGGCACACGAAATGGTACACTGCTGGCACACGAAATGGGTACAGTGCTGCACAGAGATATGGGTAACAGTGCTGGCACAGAGATATGGGTACAGTGCTGGCAAGAGATATGTTACGTGGCACACAGATATGGGTACACTGCTGGCACCAAGATATGGGTACACTACTGGCACAGATATATGGGTACACTGCTGGCACCAGAGATATGGGTACACTGCTAGCACAGAGGTATGGGTACACTGCTGGCACACAGATATGGGTACATGCTGGCACAACAGATATGGGTACATTGCTGGCACAAGATATGGGTCACCTGCTGGACACCAGAGATATGGGTACACTGCTGGCACCAAAGAATATGGGTACACTGCTGGCACCAGAGATATGGGTACAGTGCTGGCACAGAGATATGGGTACACTGCTGGCACAGAGATATGGTTACATGCTGGCCAGAGATATTGGATACAAACACCTGCTGGCACAGAGATATGGGTACACTGCTGACACAGACATATGGGTACACTGCTGGCACAGGGATAACCTCTCTCCTGACTTAGTGTTCTCTGAAGGACTGCACTGCACAGCACCAGCCTCCCTTTTTCCCAGTTCCCACCCCAGCCAGCAGCTCCCACAGCAGAACAAAGTAAAATATATAAAACTCACAGTGTCTGTGTGTGAACTGTAAGGTAAAGTTAACTTGGGAACTTGGCAGAAGACATCTGGTCTGGATCTTACAGTCCCTCCCCGATAGTTACCAGGAACAACAGTCACTTACATTTATGAGGACAGTCAGGCAGGCTGCAGGCAGACCCTTAAGGACCCCCTTATCAGGCACTGACTGTGGACACATGATCTGCATCATGTTCTAAACCTTCAGGCACAGCACAGCCCACCTCATGCTGTGCCCGCCCCCTTCACTTCCTTTAGAAGTTTAGAAGTGCAGCTTGAGTTTACAACTCCTCCAGGGTCAGGAGCTGCAGCAGCTATCACGGCATGGTATGGGGGCGGAGCCACGCATGCGCAACTTGCATTATATATTAAACATTCAAAATACCGGATTTTTCACCCGATTTTCAAAAATCCGCCCGGACCCTGAATTTAGCCTCCAAAAAGAGGACAAATCCGTGAAAAAACGGACGTCTGGAATCCCTACTCATAGGAGACCCTTCCGGAAGATTCTAACGGTACCAATCACTGTGAGCAAACTTGTATATACCAATCACTGTGAGCAAACCTGTATATACCAATCACTGTGAGCAAACTTGTATATACCAATCACTGTGAGCAAACTTGTATATACCAATCACTGTGAGAAAATTGTATATACCAATCACTGCAGGCAAACTTGTATATACCAATCACTGTGAACAAATTTGTATATACCAATCACTGTGACACTGTGAACAAACTTGTATATACCAATCACTGTGAACAAACTTGTATATACCAATCACTGTGAGCAAACTTGTATATACCAATCACTGTGGGCAATCTTATAAATACCAGTCACTGTGGGCAAACTTGTATGTATCGGTCATTGTAAGCAAACTTGTATGTACCAGTCATCTTTGTGCGATGCGCGCGCCTGTGAGCACACACCAGCATGCGCATGTCGTGGGAAGATGACGGTCCAGCCCTATATAACCCTCCACGCTGCCTTGGAGTCTTGCTGCCTGTACAGTGTTTGTTCACTGTTCTTTAGCTCTGCCTTCTTGGTTTCTGCTGCTGGTTTCCAGTTCAGGTCCAGTATCTAGCTCCAGTGTTGAGCTCTATTACTCAGTTCCAGTGTCCAGCTCTATTACTATTATTATTGCTGCAGTGTTCAGCTCCAGGATTCAGCTTCTTTACTCAGCTCCAGTGTCCAGCTTCAGTATTTAGCTCAAGTACCCAGCTCCAGTACTCTGCTCCAGTATCAAGTCCCAGTGTTCAGCTCCAATATCCAGCTCAGTCTTCTTGTTTCCGGTTCATTCAGTTTATCCATGGCTGCTACCCGATTTCCTCCAGCTTGCCCTGCCTTGTTTTTCGGCCTGCTGCCTTCTCCACATTGTGAGATCTGGCTTTTGTGAGGCCTCTTTTCTGGACCTGTGACCTGGCACCTGCCTTGCCGCACAACATCCTTACCATCAGAGGCTCTGGGGAATATCGGCAGGTGCTTAGACTCTGCATCCAGAGGAGGGCCTCATAGGAGACCCTTCCGGGAGATTCTAACTGTACCAATCACTGTGGGCAAACTTGTATATACAAGTCACTGTAAGCAAACTTGTATGTACCAATCACTGTGGGCAAACTTGAGTATACCAGTCACTGTGGGCAAACTTGTACGTGCCAATCACTGAGAGCAAACTTGCATATATCAGTCACTGTGGGCAAATTTGAATATACCAGTCACTGTTGGCAAACTTATATGTACCAATCACTGAGAGCAAACTTGTATGTTTGTCACTGTGGGCAAACTTGTATATACCCATCACTGAGAGCCGTTATCAGCTGTTTGTATATACCAATTACTGTGGGCAAACTTGTATGTACCAATCACTGTGGTCAAACTTAAAGGGCATGTCCACCCCCAAAACTATAATCCCCCCAACTACTGGCCCCACCATGTAGTGTAGTTTAATCCTTACCTCACATCCCAACTCCATCTGGTTCTCCTGTAGTCCCCCCCCCAAAGTTCCAAAAACTGCCCTCCCTCTCCCTCCCGTTCTACTATCCCTCCCCCTAGCGAAAAACCCCCTAAATATTCTGCTCCCCCATGTCCTCCAGCCCCAACCGCATGTTTAGTTTTTTTAAAAAGCTCCCCAAACTCTTACTTACCTCTCCGCTTTCCTCCGCTGCACTGAATGACCGGCAGCCACGTCCGTGATTGGCTGCCGCTCAGCCAATCACAGACGCGACTGCCGGTCCCGCCCCTCTGCTTGCATTCTCGCAAGCAGAGGGCCGGCAGTGCGGCGGAGGATCGAGGGGAGGTAAGTAAGAGTTTGGGGGGCTTTTTAAAAAAACTAAATATGCGGTTGGGGCTGGGGGACATGGGGGAGCATGATATAAAATTTTTATTTTAGGGGTGGACATAGCCTTTGAATATACCAGTCACTGTTGGCAAACTTGTATATGTCAGTCACTGTGGGCAAACTTGTATATACCCATTACTGAGAGCCGTTATCAGCTGTTTGTATATACCAATCACTGTGGGCAAACTTTAATATACCAGTCACTGTGGGCAAACTTGTATATACCAATCTCTGTGAGCAAACTTGTATGTACCAATCACTGTGGGCAAACTTGAATATACCAGTCACTGAAAGCAAACTTGTATATGTCAGTCACTATGGGCAAACTTATATATACCTATCACTGAGAGCCGTTATCAGCTGTTTGTATATACCAATCACTGTGGGCAAACTTGAATATACCAGTCACTGTGGGCAAACTTGTATGTACCAATCACTGTGGGCAAACTTGAGTATACCAGTCACTGTGGGCAAACTTGTACGTACCAATCACTGAAAGCAAACTTGCATATATCAGTCACTGAGGGGCAAACTGGAATATACCAGTCAATGTTGGCAAACTTGTATGTACCAATCACTGAGAGCAAACTTGTATATACCCATCACTGAGAGCCGTTATCAGCTGTTTGTATATACCAATCACTGTGGGCAAACTTGAATATACCAGTCACTGTGGGCAAACTTTAATTATACCAGTCACTGTGGGCAAACTTGTATATTCCAATCTCTGTGAGCAAACTTGTATGTACCAATCACTGTGGGCAAACTTGAATATACCAGTCACTGTGGGCAAACTTGTATATACCAATAACTGTGGGCAAACTTGTATATTTCAATCACTGTAAGCAAATTTGTATGTACCAATCACTGTGAGCAAACTTGTATGTACCAATCACTTTGAGCAAACTTGAATATACCAATCACTGTGGGCAAACTTGAATATACCAATCACTGTGGTCAAACTTGTTTGTACCAGTCACTGTGGGCAAACTTGTATATACCAATCACTGTGAGCAAACTTGTATATACTAATCACTGTGGGCAAACTTGTTTATACCAATCACTGTGGGCAAACTTCTATTTACCCATCACCCAGGGCTATGTACTGAGAGCAGTTATCGGCTATTTGTGTCCTAAAGGCACGTTAACCGAAGTACCAAGCGTTAACGTGACTTTAAGACACAACTAACGGCAGTTTCAACATTACGCAAACTTGTATGTAACAATCACTGTGAGGAAACTTGAATGTACCGGTCACTCTGAGCAAACTGGTATGTACATATCACTTTGAGTAAACTTGAATATACCAATCACTGTGGGTAAACTTGAATATGCTAATTACTGTGGACAAACTTGAATATACCAGTCACTGTGGGTACCGTGCATTGTTGTTGGTGCTGCTGGCTGGTGGATTTTTTTTTTATTGCTTACCTTAAAGGGCAAACCCACCCCTAAAACTATCATTTGCCTCAGTGCTTTCCCCACTGTGTAGTGTAAAAGAATCCTTACCTTAATCCTCTGCTGTTTTATGGTTCTCCTGCAAAGTCCAGAAAGTAAAGAGGTAGGAGCTTTCGGTGATTCATCTGGTCCCGGTTCTTCCTTGTCGTCATTGAGGATGCTGGCATGTGCAGGGGAGCCCTCCCTTCCCCCCACCCGCCTGATTACCTTATGGCTGCCTCATCCTCTAGCGTGAAAAGACTTTATTTTGATGTAGATTTTTTTTATTGCCCTGTGGGTGAGAGGAGAATTTTTCTTTAAATATTCCTTTCACGTGTTCAAGCACCGCCCATTCAGAAGCGACACATTTCTTGCCCTGTGCCCCTCTCTGGAAAACTTTCTGCAGATGCCCATGATTGCATGGTGGGAAATTCAACCTTTCCAGTGCTTCCTCATAGTGATTACTGAGCATGCTTGACTGAAAGTCATGTCAGATGGAAGAAGGAGTCGAGTGGTAGGGGGATGCATATCGTGGGCAAATGATAAAAGGTATGCAGCAAGCACATCAAGTAAGTAAGTGTTATTTACATGTATTTATTTTTAGAATAAGATAAGGCAGTATCAGTATAGTATTTGGTATATTTTGGAGCAACATTGTTTGCTCCAAACCCCACTGCCCTTTGTAATGAAGGTTTTCTGCTTCATTTGGAGTTTTCCAAAATGCTTTCCTGGAAGAGTTCCAGTCAAATGTAAGGCAATAAGTCTTAAGGTTTGTACAGACGTGCGATCGTGGGTGCCGACCCGCGACACACGATGTGTATGAACGGCCATTTCGGGCAATAAAATGCCTATACACGGGATGATTATTGGCCGAAACGGCCGTTCGTACACAACGTTCGATCGCACGTGTGTAGGAACCTATAGACTGGGAACATCTGGGCCATCCGTGTCCCCATTGTCTATTCAGATAAATTCAATTCATTTTAGCCCTGGCGATATTCTGACCCGCTCTACCAAAATAACATACCGTGCGGTAGGTCAGGTATAATAGTGACCTGTGAGTACTGGTTAATATCTGTTAAATAAGTGTTCATTCCTGTAGCAGACTAACTATCGCCATTTCCCTTGGGGTTGTTCAGTCCCTATTGGCTGCCTATAGAGTACGTTATTTGGTACATTCTCCCTATAGAGTCGGGAGATCATATAATGGAATCTGTCATGTAATACAATCTGCAATGTGTACCTGATAATAGATGTTATAACTCCTTGGACAGACACTTGAGCCTGTAAAGACGGAGGGACGCCATCTTTGTGTCGGATAAATCCTGATGCATAACTCATTCATTAGAGGATCTTCAGGTATCCCACAGTGTACAGAATCTAATCATGGTTACAAAGAGACTCAGGAATCAGATCGTCTGCAGTAACAACAGAGGAATTTTATTTTATTAACTGACACAAACAAACCACGTGTAGAAATTCACACCCATGAGCCGACAAGTTCTGTTTATTATTTAGGAGTCGCACAAACAGGAGGTGGCAGGTTTTACTTTTTAATGCCGGAGCTTAGAGGCTTTGAAAATTGTCCCGAGGGCTCATAGCTTAAAGATTCTACATTCCCAGTGCCAGAGATAGAAAGATCCTCTCTCCATTTCCATTCAGCGATAAAGAGTTTAAAGGAAATCTTATGGCTAAATAACAGTTTATCCTGATTTATACACCACAACCTGCTAATTAAAATGATCTATAACTTTTCCTTTTAGGCAATTTCACAATGAATTAGAAAGGGACACAAAATCTTTTGTTCAACAACACTTCCTGGTTCAGCTCTTCCCATTGCACAGCGCTGTACAAAATGCTGAGTCATTGTCCAGGCATGAACACTGGAATGGGCGGAGTAGTGGGATATAAGAAATGAGTCACTTAGTGACATAGCTGAGTGATTTTTATAAGGATATATACCACTGCAGCTCCCATTATAAAATACCACACTTATGTATTATATATATATATATATTAACAGAATGTGTCTCTCTTCCCTGCTACTAAATCTAGTCACCTTTTGGGTTTTATGGTGAGAGTTTCCCGATTTCCCAGGTCTTAAATCAGTGGCAACCTACAGGCTTATTTTTCCCCTACTGGGGGGTTATCCAGTAGGCCCATTTGGTGCCCCTCTCATAGCTACCTTTACGGGGGAGAAGCGGAGCAGTTGCGTATGGCTCCCTAGTTAAGGGAGCAGGGATGAAGGCCTATAGTGGACAGACAGTGGCACCATTTAGCTCTGTGATTGGATTTTCCTATGGTCGTATTTATTACATAAACAGGAGCAAAACTATGACGGGAGCAGCGGAGGGGGCCCCAATGTCTTTTCTTATTAATGATACAGCTTGGGGAACTTCTAGGGTTTATGGCACCCTAGTCTAACTTCGTAAAAAGGCGCCTCCAACATCTATTAGGTGGCATGTGTAGAGGTGAGGTGGGCATGGCTTCCAGTGGCGCTAAACACTTGGTAAAGTCAAACTTTACAAGGGGGTGGGGGCATAGGCACATTTTTATAATTCCCACACACCGCAGATTGGCACAACTATAAATCCACAATCCACAGTCAAAAACCTCCCTTTATTTATTCTTATTCTTCTAATGTGTGCAGTGCTGGTGTAACTGGAATGGTGACAGTTGCTATGTAAATTGCATTATGAGTAATTCTCCTCTCCCAGTGTTTCCTCATAGTGGTTACTGAGCATGCTTGCCCTCACAGGTAGTCAGGTCAGATACAAGGAGGAGTTGGTTAAGGGAGGGGGAATACTGAGCCTGAGCAAAACAAATTCTGGATTGAAGGCAACACACACACACCTCTGGCTAGGTATATGTATTTAATTATTGAATAAGATGAGGCAAAGTATTTTTTTCATTATACTGTAGCTGCCCTTTAAGAAGTTCTTGTATTTGAAACCTAAGTTAAAGGCAGTCAGAGATTGAACTGTTTAAAGTAAAGTCCCTAATAATAGAAAGCTGAGTCTGCCAGGGCATTTCGTAACCTTTAAAATAATGTCAACGCTCCGGGATCATCCTGCTAACTAGACAGTGAAAGCAGAATGACCACCAGAATGAAAATCACACAGCCTGCCTGACATCCATCAAAAATATTGTCACAGGAAATGTAATTTTCATTTCATGTAACTTCTCTGTCCAGTAATCTGTCCTCCCAACAGGTAGTAACAGGATCTTATACAAGGATCTGGTGTTAGTCAATCAGGACATCACACTGTGCAAGGGATCACACCTTTCCATACACAGACTGTATAAGGAATCACAGATCAGTCAGGGTCGTAACTAGCAGGGGGACCCAGGTAATATTTTCTAGATTTACTAAGTCACACAACCCTGACAATTTAGCCAATCATTATTATATGGGGTGATGGCTAAGCACCATTTATAAGGTATTTTTGGCACTTGCATATTTTACATTCATAGTAAACCGAACCAGATCCACAATGTAACAGGGTGGCCTACCACTAAAGACCTTATGGCATTTAAAGGAAAGGATCATTTACTTATGATAAAACATCCTGAACAGATGTCTGTACTCCATCCACTCATAGCCAGCAGACAGATCCTTCCACAAGGTAAATAAGCCACTGAAAGGCCAGATAGTTCACTGAGTGCCAAACGTTTGTTAAATCCAGTTACTGTAACTGTTATACAGAGTATTGGGTATCTGACTGAAACAGACATGAGTCTGCTTATGGGGTAAACGGAAATTGGCAAACAGCTCTACAAATGACAAGTATTCTTTAGGGCTAGGCCACACTAGCGCGTTTTTTTCTGCGTTTTGCGATCCGTTTACATATTACGATCTGCAATGGCATTCTATGTAAATCGCGGGAAGTAGGCCCCACTGTTAAATCCAATAAGCAAATACCGGAGCACCACCCAGTAGTAATTTCATAGAAATACCAGTTATATAAGACCCTTAGTACACAAATGGGGAGGGGTGTATGGGCAAAGAATCCAATGAAAATAGTAAAGAAAAAAGAGTCCATAGCCTAATAGATAGAAATCCTATAGCTGTACATACGTCCGCAGTAGAAGCTTTCATTAGCGAAACGCGTCCGGTCTGTCTACTCCTTGGGTGGTCCTTATATGGACCAGTCTCCTTGATTCCCTCCTTGTTGTGGGTTCACGAGGAACCAAGCTACTGTGCCTCTGCCTGACTGCTGAGACTTGTCCTGACTGAGACTTATGTACAGCTAAGTACAGGATTTCTATTAGGCACTAGACACTCTTTATTTAACTTGCACAAGGTAATCTGGGGAATTTATACTTCAGGTTCCGTCCCAGGGAGCTGATGGTATCTGCCATGTGTTCACTGATTTATGTGTTATATTTGGAGAAATAAAGACTTCTTTTTTGTACACAATTGATCCCTGTTAGAGTGAGCGATTCCTATGGGCTCTTTTTTCTTTACTATTTTCAAGTAGGCCCCACTGTGAACGCTGCGATCCGTTGCCATTTTTGGTCCATTTTTGGCAAAATCAACTTAATACAAATCTATGGAAGCGCATAAAAAAGCAGACAGAAGCAGACAGAAGCAGACAGAAGCAGACAGAAGCGGACAGAAGCAGACAGAAGCAGACAGAAGCAGACAGAAGCAGACAGAAGCGGACAGAAGCGGACAGAAGCGGACAGAAGCGGACAGAAGCAGATAGAAGCAGATAGAAGCAGACAGAAGCGGACAGAAGCGGATAGAAGCAGATAGAAGCGGACAGAAGCGGACAGAAGCGGATAGAAGCGGACAGAAGCAGACAGAAGCGGACAGAAGCGGACAGAAGCGGATAGAAGCGGACAGAAGCGGACAGAAGCGGACAGAAGCGGATAGAAGCGGACAGAAGCGGACAGAAGCGGACAGAAGCGGACAGAAGCGGACAGAAGCGGACACAAGTAATACAAAATGCAATTTTTTTTTTTTAATGTAAACCCAAGCAGACACAAGCGGATGGCAAAAGTGGACAGAAATGTATAGTGATTTTTTTGTGCGTTGTAGTGTGATCTCAGCATTAAAATGATTTATCACCAAAACCATTTAGGCTGAGGCCACATTACAACGCACAGGAATCGCACACAAAATCGCGAGCGTTATCGCACGCGATTGTGTGCGCTTTTCTTGTGCGTTCGCCTTTGCGTTCGCGTTTTGCGCATGTGTTTTTGCCATTTCGCGTTATGGAAACGCTGCGTTAACGCACCAAAAATGGTGAACGCATGCGTTACCAAAACGCGAACGGACGCGCAATCGCATGTGCATCGGAAATCGCGGGAATTTTTGCGTTCCCGCGATTTCCATTTTAGCAAAAATCGCGTGCGCAATCGCGAGCGCGAAACGCGTGCGCAAACGCGCTAGTGTGGCCTAGCCCTTACTCTAAAGGGATGTTCACCTGGTCACTTGTCATTTACCTGCCCCCAATTCCAATCAATATTGTCAGAAAGTTATTAGATATATTATTAACCAGATATTATAGAGCCGGCTCCTCCCTCCATGCAGTCAATCAGTGCTGTGAGCTGCTGGACCTCCTTAAGCCCCAAAAGGCTCTTTTATGGGCACCTGGTGGGGTTCAGGGTCCCTGTCTGTGAAGGTGGGGAAGGCCCCCCTGCTAGTCCGCACCCCCACTAGTGGGACACGCCCCCCTCCTAGCAGCCCCTTACACCCCACCATATCAACCCCCCCACATGACCCCACCCCTGCATTACCATCAGCCCCTCGCACACCACAACGCACAGTGCGCTGCACTTTTTCACCACCTCGAACATGGCAGTTCAAAATGGCAGAACTTATTGCCGCTTTATAAATATGATCGAGCAGTCTTTTCTACAACGGTTATCCCTTAAGTCCGTTTTTGCCAATAAGGGCAGCAAAAAATGAATGAAGCTTTATTAATATGCCCCAATGTCTGAGATTTTCTAGGAGTCTTTTCACCTGATCCTATAGCTGTGAAGGTCAAAACAGCAGCCAAGGAGACCATGTGTCCACTGATAGACCGCACATGTCCACTCATAGACTGCACATGTCCACTGATAGACCGCACATGTCCACTGATAGACCACACATGTCCACTCATAGACCGCACATGTCCACTGATAGACTGCACATGTCCACTGATAGACTGCACATGTCCACTGATAGACCGCACATGTCCACTGATAGACCGCACATGTCCACTGATAGACCGCACATGTCCACTCATAGACCGCACATGTCCACTGATAGACCTCACATGTCCACTGATAGACCGCACATGTCCTCTCATAGACCGCACATCTCCACTGATAGACCTCACGTGTCCACTGATAGACCTCACGTGTCCACTGATAGACTTCAAGCTGAGAGATGTGTAATCTCGATGGAACTGTATTCTCCCGATAAGAAACATTCTCCGTCTCTGGTTACGTATATGGGAAGTTTTGCTTTACCCAGTGTGCCCAGCATTGAGGGTCCTGCAAACAGACAGTCGGTATTTTAGAATTATTTTTTACTTATGATCAACTTGGGTGTGAGATGAAAACTTGATTGTTTAACTGGGACAGTTTCCAGCGATTGTACAGATGTCTGTTGGGTTCATTTCATTATCCATCTGTGATTGATTCATTGTTGAATGTCAGTCGACATCAAACTGTAGAGCGGTTGAATATATGGAAACGAATGTCCTGTGCTCTGTGATACGCTTGTATACACATGTATAAGAACAATGCCTGGCAAGGGGGAGAGTGGGCAGCACAGTCCCGGGAGGGGGGGTACAGGTCCCTTGGAGCTATAATTATCCCACTGTCAAGAGAAGAGGTGACAACAGGAGGTGGGGGTGGAGCACAGTATTTCTGTCTATCTGTCTTTTCTTTAAGGGGTCTGTAAAAATTCCCAAAGCTCCATTCCACTTCCCAACACATCACTGACCTGCAGCTTGGAAGGTGTCGCTGACCAGGCAGAGCTGAGGATGCCTGAACCCGTCAAAAAAACAGGTATGTTGGGGGCAGGATGTAACTACCAAGAGAGCAGGGGGAGAAACAGCAGGGGGTCCTATATATATAGCCTCCTTCCAGAAAACCACTGTGGATGAAGCACGGATAGGGGCCCCATCATAGGGGGGCAGTAACCAGTTCCATCAAATCCATATGAAAATTGGCCTGTGTATGGCCTGCCTAATTGTAATACCTACTACAACCCCTCATTATTATAAAGCACATTCACATAGCACAGAGTTATAAATGGTGTAGGTGGCCCCAGGACTGTAAAACCCCAAATGCATCACCTTCCATTTATCAACATATGCCACTGAACTCACAACCATTGCCCAATGATTTGACTGCTGTTTCCCCTGCTGCCTCCTCTGCACATGCTCAAGCCTTTAAAATGCTCATTGAGCAGAGGGAGGAGGAAAATAAGTTATCCATAAATATCTGGTTACGAATACATGTCATAAAATGGTAAAAATAGCAGTTGGGATTGTGGGCAGATAACTGACAAGTCACCAGTTTTTTGTTTTATGGTTGGACTTATCCTTTAAAGTCTATTTCCCAGGGAGATCGAAAATCCAATTCCATCCTCCCTGGGTGGCCACTAACAGGAGCAATGAGCTGCCAGATTTCTGTTTGTATATCAGCTGACAGCTCAAAGCTCATTGTCCTGAGTGTTACTATTTCCCATGTCTAAAGCTGGTACACAGTGCTAAACAGCAAACCCTGATGGAAATGGTTATTTTATTCTAATGTGTGTACCGGAAAAATGCTTGGAAACAGACGTTTCCCCCATAGTACTCCCTGTACCGTATTGTTAGGGTGTGTGATTGGTCTTCCCTACTGTATATACTGAGAACATTCGGGACTGTGTATAGCCACATCCTTACCAGATGACAGACCAGCTTTACATTAGGAGTCACACATGCTCAGTGCAGGATTAGGTTTTCAGCCTGTCAGCTCATTGTTTATATCCTTGCTGATTGCTACTTATACAATCATAAGGACAAACTTTCAATTGTATTCCCCTTTATTGATGTTAAACACACACTTCTAGAATGACCAGGCTGTGAACACATACTCTATTTGAATATTGCCATTATATTCTGAGCTTTACTTTACCCCTATTTATAGTACATTAAACTAAGCCAGGGGCGTAACTACCAGGGGAATGGACCCTGCAACTGGGGGGCCCGGGGGCCCATCTTCTTATTTTTCCTATGACAGATATAGCCTCCTCCCAGAAAACCATTGTAAATAAAGATGGGATAGGGGCCCCATCATAGTTTTGCTGGGGGGCCCAGTGATTTCTAGTTACGTGGATTTTCCACTGGCAAAATTCAAACAGGGAATGTGTTCACGGCCTGGTCATTCTAGACAAGATGTGGGATTAATTGCCAGGATGTGACACACTTGTTTAAACAGGGGCCGATTTTCCAAATGTTTGACTCTCCATATGGTGAAAAAGCAAATAAATATAAAAGTCTATTTGTCCTATTTTACTAAATCTATTTATCTATATGTCTGTCTATCTTTCTGTCTGATATCTATCTATCATCTATCTCTTTCTTTCTCTGTCTATCCACCCGTCTGTCTGTCTTTCTATCTATCCTTCCTCCCCCCCCATCTCTATCTCTCTCTCACTCTGTTTCTCTGCAGGTCAATTCTGTAGATACGCGTGGCAATCCACCCCAGGGAAGCTCCACTAATCATATTTCAGGGCAAGGCTGTTACATAACATTACTGGCATATTTTCTGGGGAAAGGAAGGACACATAAAATGTTACATTCATTTAAAAATTACAATAAATAAAACACTAATGGCTATGAAATAATGGCTGTGGAAAAATCAGGTTTCCCACACATTATTGTGCTTTTCTGGACTCTACAGAGATTGTGTTGGCTGTAAGACCATTCCCAGAACCATGGACTAGTTGGTAATGGTGAGTTGTTAATAATAAGCTGGTAATGTTGAGCTTGTTTCAGCTGGTAATAGTGAGCTGGTTATCCTAGATGTGGCACTATAATTTTATTGATGACCTTTTTATTGATGATCCTTTCATGAGCTGGTAATGGTGAGTTGTTAATAGTAAGCTGGTAATGGTGAGCTTGTTTGAGCTGTTAATGGTGAGCTTGTTTCAGCTGGTAATTGTGAGCTTGTATGAGCTGGCAATATTGAGCTTGTATGAGCTGGTAATGGTGAGCTTGAATGAGCTGGTAATGGTAAGCTAGCTTGTATGAGGTGGTACTGGTGTGCTGGTTATCCTAGATCTGGCACAATGTTAATTTTAGTGATGACAGAGTCCTGTATAGTAAACTGTATTATTGCTCAGTTAGATAAGGGATACGAATTGATAATTTACTTGCCCATTATTGATCATATTACATTAACCTGCTTTAAACATGTAATTGACATTGACGGGAAGAGTTTATGGGCTGTGTGCGTAAATCTATTTAATGTGGATACAAAGTCACATATCCCATTACCCACAGTTTCACTGTTTTACATTGTGTACGCAAGCCTGTTGAGTTGTTTATTTTTCAACCCAAATCAATTAATGTCACTGTATTTACAGCATTTACAAAGAAGCCGAAAACAGAGGTGGTCCTCGTGGGAGGGGCAGTTACTTTTGAGGCGGAGACAGAAAACCCCGGTCTTAAAGTGAAATGGCAGAGGAATAATCTTGACATCACACCAGATGAAAAGTTCCTGATAAATTCTGATGGCAAGCAGCACTCGTTGACTATCAAGAACGCCAGCGCAGAGGACGAAGTGGTGTACGCAGTCATAGCAGGAACCTCCAAGGTCAAGTTTGAGCTAAAAGTCAAAGAACAAGGTGAAATTTGTGTCTCGGAATGTGAAGAAATCCAACCATTGGTTGAAATAATACTACTTTGTGCAGAATAAAATGTTACGTTGTTCATAGGGAAAGATTAGAATGGAAATTAGCGTACAAATAGTGTAGAATTGTGTGTCTTCATTTCTTCCTATTGCTATTAAAGTTATTAAGTGCTATTTTTAGCACTTTATTACCAGCATTCCTCACCAGATTTATATGCTAAGTATTGCCATCCATTATCCCCCTTTCTGGCAGAGATTTCCGTCTCCTTTTCTGGCTCAATGAGCTTTTAAGAACCTGAGCACATGCAAAAGAAGGCAGCAGGGGAAACAGCAGTCAATCATTTCATTTGATTGACTGCATAGAGGGAGGAGCCAGCTTAATCTGCCAGAATAGGGACAATATTTATAAGGGCAATTATAAAAAATGGTTGACCCGTTGTTTTGAACCTTGATGTGTTAGTTGCCATTTGCATTGAATATCTCGATCTGTTGTTGCTGTTTTCCTTGGAAAACCATAGATGATTTGTTATATCATTGCGCTTACATAACTGAGATATTGCTATTTTTTGTCTCCAGAAAAATCGGAGGAAACTCCTGGCCCAGTCCAAGTTGCCTTTGAGTCTCCAGAAACAACAGGTCCTTCCAAGCCAGAAACCTCAGCTCCACCTCCTGCTGAGAATTCAGGTGGGGAGTCTAAACCAACATCTTTAGAAGGTAACTGAGCCTTCTATAGTGAAAGGAAACAAGGGCAACTAGAACCTGCAAATTATTGACTTGAGTCACATGATGTTAACATGGTTCATGTTTCCTCCTCCACAGCTCCAGCTCCTCAACCAGAACCTCCCAAGGATGATATCGGACTATTTTTGGAAAGACCACAAGATGGGGAAGTCACCGTTGGTTAGTATCCTACTAGGTTCAGGTTGATGCTTATTTATGTTGAATTCAACAACGCTTAGTCCTACCAAAAAAGTTGTCCTCTCAATGTATCTTGTATTGCTCCAGGGGAGAATATCAAGTTTACAGCCAAGGTGGTTGGAACTAATTTATTGAAGAAGCCTGTAGTCAAATGGTTTAAAGGCAAATGGATGGACCTGACCAGCAAAGTTGGCAAACATCTTCAACTTCATGAAAGTTATGACAGGAACAATAAGGTAATAACTGTCCATAAAGTGTATTTGTTTCTGTATATTGAACACATATTTCAGGATGTGGATAATCTGATCCGAGAAGATCCTGTAGTCAAGGTTACCCTCAATACATTAAAGATTGAATTCACTGATGATTAAATTCATTCTTAGTGGAGAAATAAAGGAACCTTTAGAGGATCTAGGAATAAATATAGAATAAATAATATAAGGTTCAAGGTCAGGATAAAGAATTTCAGGGAGATTCAATAAAAGGTTTTATTTCTTAAAATGGTGCTAATTTTGCCCTAACCAATCAGATCTTATTTTTTTACATTTGAAAGCTAACATCTGATTGGTTGGGGCAACATTAGAACCATTTTTAACGATAAGAACTTTTATTGAATCTCCCTGCATGTGTATAAACGCCTGGATAGCCTTGTCAGTAAGGTTAAGCTTTCAAAGAAAATGTTTTATTGAACTTATTGTAAAAGGGAGAGAAGGAAGGAAGTTGGTACGTTAGGAAAAACAGCTCGGAAACAAATGGCTTAGAGATCCCTTTAATTAATACAAATGAGCCCAAGGTCTGTACAAGAAACTCGATGTCCTCACGTTTGTCAATGTAAATTGTATCTGTTTATAAAGTTATTCAGACATGGCTGGATGAAACAAGATGGCCGACCATGGACCACACTACTTCTAGTTTGTCTTATTTGCTCCCCTTACAGATTTACACATTTGAGATACAGATTATAAAGGCTAAAGCCACCTATGCCGGGGGCTACCGTTGTGAAGTTTCCTCCAAGGACAAGTTCGACAGCTGCAATTTCAACTTAAATGTCCACGGTGTGTATTCCACTGGAGCCTAGGTCACAAACTGAGACTAATCTTGGGCGAATCCTTTCAGTTATGTTGATATAGTAAATACATTATCTAAACTGCATTAAACTCCCTTTACTGAAATGTACTGACAATCTTGTCCTGAATTGCCCTCTGTTTGTCATGAGGACATGTACATTCTCTAGCCCAACATAGCTCAGGGTCAATGGGGAAAACTGCTGACACTGACCTACTCCTCTTATGGATCCTGGACAGAGAATGCATGGAATCTTTATTTAGCTGCAAGACTCGTATCAGATCTCCAATGGAAACTGCAGATCCGGCTAGTTTGTGTTTATTTTGTTGGTCTTGGGCTCCAGAGTAAAACAAAGATAGTAAGCTACATGGGCACCTTTAGTAGCACAGACCCTGTTATTATAGCCCTGCTGGTAAGTACTGGATACCAGTTCTAAGTTTTCTGTCCTGTTTATGTTGGATGGGATATTGTCTCAATCCATCTATAAAGGGCAAGACAACCCCGGAGAGATTACTATAATAACACGCTAGAAAATATCTGTTAAAAAGAAGGTATCGAAGGTATCAAATTGTAATTTTCACTAGGCACATAGAAGTACAGTGCTTGGTCTGATACATGGAGCTTCCAGGTATCCCACCCCTCCCAGATATTCCGGGAGTCCCCCTCGAATTGGGGTGGTCTCCGCGAAACCACCCCAATCTCCCGCGACGGAGAGGAGCCCTGAATCTCCTCCCTGTCACGCCCCCTTTTGATGCACCATGCCCCTGGACCGCCCACGCCACACCCATAACTCTGCCTCCTCCCACCTCCTTGTGTGCGTTCCCCGCCCACGACATGATGTAAATGATGTTGCATCGCCACACCCCCTCTCCCCCCCCTGCCCTCAAGTACATAGTGGCAGGGTGGGATGTCTGAGCTTCTCACCAGTGCAATGTAAATTAATTTGTGCAGATATTAAACAATTATTCTATTTGCAATAAACAGACCAGTGGTGGGCGTACGCACGACGATCCCGTTATCATATGATCGATATTGCCCAATAAAAAATGTTCAACTATTCCGATAGGTGGAAAAATTGTACGATCGCCTGACAATCCACCATGAATGGTCCAACAACCATATGATATTGAAATATCCCAATTTGGAGTTGGACGCCATTAGGCTTTGTACTCGTGTATGAATCTGCCAGGTGGCTAGTGATTAAAGACTGGCTGCTTCGTGTGTGGCGGTTCCCATCAGTCACACAATTGACCACTGGCCACAGAAAACATACGTGTGCACAGGGTTTAAATCTACTTACCTACCATTGTGATTTTGTATGAATGTACCACATGATCATTGAATCCCCTCCTAGATATGAATAACACGTCCTATGGTCTAACTGGGTAACCCAACTCCTTGCATTGTACTGAATAGAAAAAGAAAAGATCCCACCATGATCGCAATTTATTATTCTCTCTACAGAGGCATCAACATCAGGAGACGTGGACATCCGCGCAGCTTTCAGACGCACGTAAGTATCCCACACGTTCCCCCAACTATTAATCACTGAGCCACCAGTGACGTATCGAGAAACCCTTTCTTATAAACGTATTTTATTATCCTTCCAGTAACCTAATGCAAGGTTTCTTTCAGTAGGAATTAGTTTAACACTACTGGAATTAGGTCAGAAAATAGAAAAATATCCATTTTATAAATTCTGCTAATAAAGTCACGTTAACCATTAGAATCCATTTAATGTAGTCCAACCTAAACTGGGTACACACAGTACAGATCTTTGGCAGATCGAAGACGGGAATCTGTAAGATCTGCTAAAGACATTTCTATGCACAGTCCCGAGAAACAAAAACCGGGGGAATTTTCTGCTGACCCCATTTTCAAGTTCCTTCCCCCCTGCTAAATCTGCCTAAATGGGTGTAACAAGGTAGGAAACTTCGATCGGCCAAAACGCAATTGGAGTGTTCGGCCTGCTTTAATTTCTCAACACACAATTTCTACCAAACTGACAGGTTTGCCCTTTATGGTTTATATTTTTATACTGTGTTATAAAAGCCTCCTTGATAGAGAAGAAAATAGTATTTGTTTTCAGGATGAGATCTTGAGAAACATTTAATTGTGAGATATTTCTGAATGTAACACACTGGTGTATTTAACAATGAATTCCCCTTAACTAAATACCATTATTCTAGCATTAATATTATTAAATGTCTATTCTGCATGCTTGTGAAGGTTCACATTCATCAGGTCATGGTATATCTGTAATATTCATTCCATCCAGGTCACGGTCTATCTGTAATATTCATCCATCCAGGTCACGTGATATGTAATATTCATCATTCAGTCCGTCATGGATATCTGTAATATTCATCCATCCAGGTCATGGTATATCTGTAATATTCATCCATCCAGTCATGGTATATCTGTAATATCCATTTATCCAGGTCACGGTCTATCTGTAATATTCATTTATCCAGGTCACGGTAGTGTAATATTCATTCATCCAGTCATGGTATATCTGTAATATTCATCCATCCAGGTCATGGTATAACTGTAATATTCATCCATCCAGGTCACGGTATATCTGTAATATTCCACCATCCAGGTCATGGTATAACTGTATATTCACTCATCCAGGTCATGGTATATCTGTAATATCCATCCATCCGATCATGGTATATCTGTAATATTCATCCATCCAGGTCATGGTATATCTGTAATATTCATTCATCCAGGTCATGGTATATCTGTAATATTCATTCATCCAGGTCACAGTTAATCTGTTAATATCATCTATCCAGGTCATGGTATATCTGTAATATTCATCCATCCGGTCAGGTTATCTGTAATAGTCATCCATCCAGGTCACGGTATATCTGTAATATTCATTCATCCAGGTCATGGTATATCAGTTATTCATCCATCCAGGTCATGGTATCTGTAATATTCATTCATCCAGGTCATGGTATATCTGTAATATCCATCCATCCAGTCACGGTTATCTGTAATATTCATCCATCCGGTCACGGTATATCTGTAATATTCATTCATCCAGGTCACGGTATATCTGTAATATTCATCCATCCAGGTCACGGTATATCGTAATATTCATTCATCCGGTCATGATATCTGTAATACCGTATATACTCGATATATAAACATCCAAGTATAAACCGAGGTACCTAGTTTTAGGTTAAAAAGAGGGAAACCCCATTGACCCGAGTATAAACCAAGGGGGTAGTATTTGCCACTAAGAGGTTTGGAAACTACAACTCCCAGCAATAAAGCATGCTGGGAGTTGTAGTTTTTCAAACATCTTAAGTGGCAAATACTTACAAAAGGGGTAAATCCCCTTTATTTGTGCATACAGTATGCACAAATAAGAAGGTTTCACTCTATTTGAAAGTATTTGCCAATTCCCTGTGAAGTTTAAGAGTAGCAAATTGACAATTGCATGGAAGCAAATTAATGACTATCTCCAGTTATGCTCAAGAATACAGAACCTTGCAGAGTAGACACGATTAGGTAAATATACAGACAAGAAACAAGGGTTGAACACTTACCTCCCTGGCTGGGAAACCAAAACTGCATTGAGTGTGTCTACTCCAATCCCCATAATATTTATGACAGCCTGTCCTGCCTCTGTATTTGTGAGTCTAAAGATGCACAAGGAATGCAAGGAGGTGCCACTTTCACAATGAAATTAAAAGTTTCTCCTACCTTGTCTGCCGGCCACACGATCCGCATCCTCGCTCCACAGCCTCTGCGCATCCGGATGATGTCACTACCCAGCGCCTCTCACTTTGCGGCGCCGGGTAGTGACATCATCCGGATGCGCAGAAGCTGTGGAGCGAGGATGCGGATCGCGCGGCCAGCGACAAGGTAGACATAGGCTGACTCGAGTAAAACCGAGGTAAGATTTTCAGGCTTTTTTTAAAGCCTGAAAACCTCGGTTTATACTCGAGTATATACGGTTCTCATTCATCCAGGTCATGGTATATCTGTTTGTATTCAATTATCAACTGGACTTAAAGTTTAGTTCTTGAAGACGTTTCGCTAGTCATCCGACTGGCTTTCTCAATTCAGAATGACTTGTACAGAATATGGTAGCAATATAAGTACCCTGGAAAGTCCCATTAGCATATCACAAGCCAGGTGTTAGGGAACTTTTGAATGGAAGGTGTGATGCATTGAGGCTAAACTGCCAGGGTAAGGTGTCAAAACAGCAATGTACATGGCAGACAGTTGGCGTCAACCCTGCCATTTAATGAGGTTATGGGTTAATGAGATTAATAGGTTATCAAAAAGTTAAAGGTTAGGTTAATGATTAATGGGGTAATGAGGTTATGGAGTACCAGATTAATGGGTATGTAGGTAGGTTATGAGTTATATTAATGGGGTAGGGTTATGGATTTGGGTTTAAGGTTACGGATTAATTGTTCTCGGTTCTGACGGGTGGGTTCTGAGTTCTGGGTTTTGGGGTCGGGTCTAGGGATTATGGTTAAGGCGGGTCGGGTTCTGGTTAATGGGTTATGGGTTCGGTTGGGCTTATGGTTATGGGTGTCCGGGTTTGGTTTGGTTTGGTACGGGTATTGGTTAATGGGTTTGGTGTCGGGTTTGAGATTATGGTTATGAGGGTCGTGTTCTGGTTTGTTTGAGGGTCGGGTTTGGTTTGGGTATGGGGTGGGTTATGAGTTATCGGTTTGGGGTGTTTGGCTATGGTTCTGGGGTCGGGTTGTGGTTTGGTTTGCGGTTGGATTTGGTCCTGGTTATGGGGTCGGTTCTGGTTCTGGGTTCTGGTTGGTTCTGCATCTGGTTTGAGGGTAGGGTTAATGAATTAATGGGTTTGAGGTTAGATATGAGGTTAATGGGGTGGCAAAACTATGATGGATCTTCTTTTGCTGCATCCACATTGGTTTTCTGGGGGAAGCTGTATCTGTCAAAGGAAAAATAGAGATGGGGCCCCCCTGCTGGTCTGCTCCCCTGGTAGATACACCTCGATGGAGTTACTGGGTTAATGGTGTTAATTGGTTAATCAGGTTACCGGTAATTAAATTGATTGGTTGATCAGTTAATGAGATATAGGGTTGATAAGGTTAATGTAATCAGTTATGAGATTAATGGGTTAATGGGTCAATCATGTTAATGATTAATTAAATGAATGAGTCAATGTGATAATTGGTTAATGGTAAAGGTATGGATTAATGGGTTATGAGATGTTGTGTGTGGGCATTTCTGTACTTAACACTTTGTTTATGAAAATTACCCAGGAGTCTCATAGGACCAGCGAAGAGGAAGGTGTCCACTGCCTCCAGGTAGCCAAGCTTTGCTCCACAAACTCCGCCGCTCCCCAATGACTTTAATTAAAATGATGGTCAAGTTCAAACTAAAATTCTTTCTGGTTTATCCCAGGAACTGCTGATAACAATGTATAACTAGCGATTCCTACCACATATTTACACATGTCAAGTCCGTAACGTTCACCACACCAAGCTCTGTACTTTCACTCCCCCTCCCCTTACCACAGGAAGATACGACTCTCCCTGGGGAAACACACGGAGCATGTCTGTGTCAGCGGTTTACTGAAGGACTTGACTCACATCTATCTGGTTAGGATAACAGGAATTTTGGTTTAGCTTCTCCTTTAAAGATAAACATGAAAGGGGATCTCTATCTGAAAAACATAAAAAGATTGACAGCGAATGTGAACACACGACCATTGTTACTGTTATACTCTTATAGCCTATGAGTTAGATACCATTAGAGCTAATATATGGTCTATGTAACCAAAGCTTTCTTAAAGGGCAACTATACCCTACAAATCACCCTTCCCCCCCTTATTGTACCCTTTTCTATAAAAGAATAGATAGAGAACTATGGGTAAATAATAATTCTAGAATTTACAACAGATATACAGCTCAGTGAATTTTATACCCCCCCCCCCGCACACATTCCCTCTTCCACTTCCAGACCTGTCACGTGACTACGGTGTGACCTTCCCATGGCCCTAAGCAGTGATAACACAGCAGCGAGAAAGACGATTTTTACTCACTAGAATAAAATCCGAATGTGCCGGAAATGTGCCCTTAGTTTGAAGTTTGAACATAAAGCATTAAGGCTATGGCCCCACTACAACGCACTAAATCGCTTATCGTATGCCGATTCTTGTGCGTTTCTCGTTTGCGCATCAAAAATGGTGAACGCATGCGTTACCGAAACGGATGCGCAATCGCATGTGCATGGGAAATGCGGGATTTTTGCGTTCCCGCGATTGCTATTACAACCAAATCGCATGCGCTTTCGTAAGCAAACGCGTAAAAACGTGGAAGTGGGGCCTATCCCTAAGGGATGGTTTGATGGTCTGAGCGGTTTGTGACGCTGAGATCCAGGAGATATCGTGATGCCGTTCATTTTATTTACTTTTCATTGGGTGAACCGGATTTTGCTGAGCAAACATTTTTATAAAGTTCCCAGAATCTCGACATCTCGCGCTGCAACAAGTTGCCCATGAAAGTTCAAAGCTTCTCAGGACAACTGAATTCTGGGACATTGTGTGTGAGGCTATTTGTGTCACTGCCACACATGCACTACATGGGCCTGTGCCTGTCCGTCTTCGCCCCTATTAATCCCATGTTCACCTGCTCACATTACAAGCGCACAATTTGTCACTTTCTCATGTTACTCTTGTCACCCGATAAATAATTCATGGTTCTTATTCTCCAATTCATCATCTCCACACCACTGTGTTTCCATTTTAACACTCTCTCTTCCCACAGCAAATACGTAGTTAATAGATCCGTCTAATTGGCCTTTTAAAACACCTTCATTTTCCCTAACCCTTTCTCATTCTGATCCTTATTTCCACCGAATCTGGCCACATCAGTTTATTAACATTGAATATTCCCTGCGCCGGTGTCTATAACATTTCTCCCATTTATTGGGATGTTCTCCATCTACAGTTTGTGTAGCATGTGTGCACCTATTGAACCTAATCATACACACGTGTGCTTCGGTACGGTAACACGCAAAAAACATAAAAACCATTGTAGAGAAACAATTCACAGGTTTCTGGCTTTAATAAGTGTGTCAGTGAATTGCAATATTACAATTAAACAGACAAGGTTAAAGGAGAACATCTTGGGTCTATTTTTGTTCACTATAATTTTCTCTGTCAGTGTGATTATAAGACCCTTTATATGTTCACCTGCTCCTAGAGGTATAAATAATGGGTGTAGAGGATTAGTATTGTAGGTGGGTAGAGGAGGAGAGGATTAGGACAATAGTGCTTATCACTCTGCAACATGATTGGTCCAGGAGAAGTAGGACAAAGTCCACATGGCCTACTGTTGAATAAATAAATGGTGGCATCTTCACACCATGTGGCTGTGTGATTACCTAAAAATAATGGGCATTCAGGTTCATTCCAGAACATCATTAGTTTTAGGATGTGTATTCATTGTTTGAAAGGTAAGAGTGACATGGGTAGTTTAACATCCTGGTTGTTAGTTGTCCCGCACATCTGACGAAGCTCTTATTCTTATAATTGGTTCATTCCTTTGCTACTCATGCATGAGCCTAACATATTTGAGCCCCATTCGTATTAAATACCAAACACTGTAGGAGAAGATGTCCGAAACTGGTAAGTTTTGTTTCGTTTTTAGATTCATGGTTGTGGGAAGAATGGAACATACTGTCGGGACTCTGGGAGCCCATTTTCTATGACTATTGAACGTTCAAACGTTTTTTCCTGAAGTATTATCGAAATATAACCTTGAATGTTTGATAATCATCGGAAATGGGCTCAGAAATCTGAACATTTTGTCCGGTTTCGGAACTGGGGAGTTCTGTGCCGTATTCAGGTCCAAGTTGGGCCCTAATCCCATATCTAGTGTAAACCCTGAACTTTAATATTGTACTATCGCTCCCTTTGTGACAGTGTTTCTCTTTCTACAGTGGTGATGGAACTGAAGAAGCGGGAGAATTAGAGTTCAGTGCGCTGCTCAGAAAAAGGTGAGTGGCCATATTAATTGAGTCTGCTCACCCCACTCCATAGTGCTAGAGTCTGCTTCACCCAACTCCAATAGGGTATAGGACCTGTACACCCAACTCCAATAGGGTATAGAGTCATCTCCATTCAACTCCAGTAATATAGTATTCTCTCCACCGACCTCCAATAAGGTATAGAGCCTGCTCCACCCATCTGAATAGGGTATAGGACCTGTTCCACCACAACTTCAGTAGGTTTAGAGCTGCTCCCACTCAATTCTAATAGAGTATAAGAGCCTGTTATATCCAACTTCAATAGGGTATAGTCTTCCCACTCAATTCCAATAGGGTATAATGTCTGCTCCACCCAACTCCAACAGAGTAAGTCTGCTCCACCCAATTTTAACTCTGTACCATCCTTTCCAATAGGTATAAAACCCTGCTCCACCCATCAAATAGGATATACAGCCTGCTCAACCAACTCCAATAGGTATAGATCCTTCTCCACCTATTTCAAATAGGGTATAGATCCTTCTCCACCAAACTTCAATGGGTATAGATCCTTCTCCACCTATTTCAAATAGGGTATAGAGCCTGCTCCACCAAACTTCAATAGGGTATAGATCCTTCTCCACCAAACTTCAATAGGGTAAGATCCTTCTCCACCTATTCAAATAGGGTATAGAGCCTGCTCCACCAAACTTCAATAGGGTATAGATCCTTCTCCACCTATTTCAAATAGGGTATAGAGCCTGCTCCACCAAACTCCAATAGGGTATAGATCCTTCTCCAACCAACTCCAATAGGGTATAGATCCTTCTCCACCTATTTCAAATAGGGTTAGATCCTTCTCCACCAAACTTCAATAGGGTATAATCCTTCTCCACCTATTTCAAATAGGGTATAGATCCTTCTCCACCTATTTCAAATAGGGTATAGAGCCTGCTCCACCAAACTCCAATAGGGTATATATCCTTCTCCAACCAACTCAATGGGTATGATCCTTCTCCACCTATTTCAAATAGGTATAGATCCTTCTCCACCAACTTCAATAGGGTATAGATCCTTCTCACCTATTTCAAATAGGGTATAGATCCTTCTCCACCTATTTTCAAATAGGGTATAGATCCTTCTCCACAAACTTCAATAGGGTATAGATCCTTCTCCCACCTATTTCAAATAGGGTATAGATCCTTCTCCACCAAACTCAATAGGGTATAGATCCTTCTCCACCTATTTCAAATAGGGTATAGATCCTTCTCACCCTATTTCAATAGGGTATAGAGCCTCTCTCCACCAACTTCAATAGGTATAGATCCTTCTCCACCTGTTTCAAATAGGTTAGATCCTTCTCCACTATTTCAATAGGGTATAGATCCTTCTCCACCATTTCAAATAGGTATAGAGCCTGCTCCACCAACTCCAATAGGGTATAGATCCTTCTCCAACAACTCCAATAGGTATAATCCTCTCCGAACCTATTCAATAGGGTATAGATCCTCTCCACCAAACGTCAATAGGGTATAGATCCTTCTCCACCTATTTCAAATAGGGTATAGATCCTTCTCCACCTATTTCAAATAGGTAGAGCTGCTCCACCAACTTCAATAGGTATGATCCTTCTCCACCTATTTCAAATAGGGTATAGATCCTTCTCCACCAAACTTAAGGGGTATAGAGTGTGCTCCACCCGTCTCAATAAGTATAGTATGCTCCACCCAACTTCTATAGAGTTAGAGCCTGCTCCACCCAACTTCAATTGGGTAGAGCTGCTACACCCTTCTCCAATAGTTGTTCATATACTGCTGTAGACACCATTCTCAGATATTTCAAAATCTAATTGTGTTACCTTCACCCTCACTACCACCATTCAGAGGTTCTTAATACCATCCTAGCGTCTTTTGGATCTAATAGTCCAATTCCCCCATTGTCTAGACAATGCTTCTGTGTGGCAGACACTTGACACGTTCTTTCCCATATCTCCCTGTATTTTACTGTAGCACTTTTTTTACTAACACCCACTCTATATCTGTTGTATTCAATTAGATCAACTGGACTTGAAATGTAGTTCTTGAAGACGTTTCGCTAGTCATCCGACTGGCTTTCTCAATTCAGAATTGCACAGACTGGAACTTGTTAGGCTGTGTACCAACTTTGTTTATTCTTCTCACTGATAATGACCACGCTTGCTGATTGGTAGCCTGTCTGTTGTGGTACACACCTTATGCTGCCATATACTATAAAGACATTTTAATGGACTTTTGCCAGTCTCGTCTATTAAAGGTCAATATACACTGCTTACCAACATATTCCAATGTTTCCTGCCTGGACCATTCATTTTGTGATCACAAAGCCATAATCAGGCTAGGCAGTTTCTTAAGTTAAAAGTTAATGTGTATAGGCTCCACCTATTCTGTAGATTCCATTCCCCTCATGCCGGTATTGTTATTCGTTGCTATGTGCTTTGTGCTATTTATGAGGCTTTAGATATTTCTGTCAATCCCAAGGATTACCTTGTTCTACTTTGTTATTCTCTGTGTCCAGCTGGTTTCTGCTTTCACGACTTTGCTGCTTCTGTCGACCCAAAAAACCTCTGTGGTTCATCTTCCTACATAGAACTTTATTCACATTTAATGTTCCCTTATTATAGCATGGTGCAGCATTGATGGAGCTAATGATTGAATCTTCATATAGACCATTAACCTGGTTCAATAGAGATTTCACCATTCCTGCCCACAGCCGTCCATTCTTAGTACCACATTGTCCTCCATTTCTAATCAAGCCTGCTGATGGTGGATCAGTATATGGAATGTACTCGGATAAATTAGAGCTGCACCAATGTAATGGATGATTCCGTAATGGCCCATCACTGTAATTCTATATATTACCAGCAGTCATTGGCTGTTCCATTCTTCACCTTTTTGTTTTTTCACTCTCATGAAGTTTGTGTTGTTGTTCTTTGATTGTTGCTTTATTCTGTCACTCATATGCTCATTTGGCGGTTTCCATTAGCATTGTGTATATACCATGTGCACCCCAGAACGTCACTCCTGCTCTCTAAGCTCCATGGCAATGTCCTCTCTCTCGCCTCGTCATCTTTTTGCATTACTGTCTGTCTCTTTTCCCTTGTACCTTCCAACATCTTTAACTATCCGTGCTTGCCCCTTGCTACTCTCTAACCAGCCATTTCTTGCATTGTGCTTTGACTGTGCAACTTGGTCCCATTACACGTTAGTTTCATCCCTGCTGGTCACCCTAACTCCTAATTCAACCCTCTCTTCTCTCTAATTCTCTTTCTTCTCCTTCTCTGTAACTGACGTTTCTCACAGAGAGTAAGTTCTTCTGGTTTGCAGTGTGAGCTCTGCATGGGTTACTGACGTTGGTTGGCAATGCCTTATACCTTGTTGTTACAAACATGCTTCACGCATAATGAATAAACTATTTAGAACGTGGGCCCAATGGTTCATTATTCCTGCTTTTTTTAGCGTTTGCTTGCTGTACATGTAGATAATAACCAAAGAGATTCTGAAGTGGATCACGTACAGCTGCTTCTGTTTTATGGTGAGGGCACTTCATAGTGGGGGCTGACAGCTGATATACATGCTGGTAATAGGATCATGAGCTTCTGTCTTCATTGCTATATTTAAATGTCCATCAACTAACTGCTTGTCTGTTCTGTCTTTCAACATCAAGCAGCTCTAGGAGATAAATCCAGTTAAAAGAAGAGGTCATTATGGGTAAAAAGAATAAAAACCAATCAATTAAAGAGAAATGGCCATTGGGTCTTAAAATTGTCAATGTGTCCTGGTCCTAGAAAACATGTTAGACCCACTGCATCAAACAAACATTCCCTTCACCTTTAACAAGAAGTAGCTAGAGGAAGCCACCATGATTTACTAAAGGTGATAGCAATGCCGTTGTTGTTTTTTTTTTAAAACTGGTTTGGTTTTGGTGATTTTTTGGTTTTCATAGTTTGGCCAAAAATCGCTCTTAAAGGGTTCTCCACTCGTATTTTAAGATTTGGGAATCCTTTCTAAGAAAGACAGGTCCCGACGGACCTTGTCTTCTATGCGCATGCGCGATCTATGCGCATAAAGACAAGGTCCGTCGGGACCTGTCAGACTAAGCGCCGGGGGAGCGAGCGAGCGGGTAAGTTTCTTACCTTCTCTCCTGGCTCCTGTTTGTTCTATTGAAAACGGAAGGTAAGCCAGCTCCTTTACCTCCTGTTTCTTCAATAGAAATGGTTCCGAAAACTTAGAAAAACCAGTGGAGATACCCTTTAATATCATCCGTCTGCGATTTCAAGCATGACTTTAATCCTTAGTAAATCAAGGCCCTGGGGGATTATGGGTAATATTTTTCTCATTTGGTTTTCTCACATTGAGTGTTTACTTCTCTTCTCTATTTATGAATAGTGAATATTAATTTAGTGGTTAAAATATTATTCCTTAGAATGTCGTGTGATTCTTCTCATTTATATATAATATGAGGTTTCCTACAAAACTGAAGGTTTTTAGATCCTACCACTAGGGTGTAAAACCTGGTTTAGGGTCAGAACTACAAGTTCCGCTACCAGAATTTTGTCATTAAAAACTACTAACTTTGCTGATAAAATCTTGTTTGGATGCAGAATCTTAGTCTCAAATTCTACGTCGAAACTTGCAACATTTTCACAAAATCCGGTGGGAACTGATAATTTTTGTCAGCGGAACTTGATTAAAAAACCAATATGGCCTTGTCATAGGAAGCTGTTTATTTCCCTTTATGTCTCTAAGGTGGCCATACATACCAATGATAATGGGAAAATCCCGTCAGGGAACACTGGATTTACCTATTATCATTCGTGTAGGGGCTTGTTCCGACCAGTCGGAGTGCAGACGAATGACTGTATTGGCACTGTGATCGATCGGGAATGCAGGAAAACTTCTATCACGATAGTTATCGGCTCCCTTTAAGTGGAGGGAGCCATTCTGATCGTGCAGTGTGTTTCCGGTCTATCCCCCATGCCGCGTATATGGATCGAAAGGTTCCATGTGTGCTGTTCCCACTGCATGTGTGGCCGACAGATACCAATGTGATCTGTGGTCGCACGTGTATGGCCAGCTTATGGCTAGATCCTTCCTGACTGTTTTTTGCCATATTATTATTTATGGTGCCAAATTGTGTCCTGTGTAAACCTTATGACAAGATTCCATTACTGCCCCCGCAAATTGCTACAAGCAATAAGCCCACAATTTGGTGTTATGTAACAGGACTGTGTGTTCCCGGTGTTTGGGTTATATTTATATTTTAAAAGGGTGTTTACAAGCCTCTATAATACCCTTGTCTGCTAAGTGTCACTGTCTGCTAAGTGTCAATTGGATTTTACTGCCTAAATTGATTTACTTTCTCGTACGTATCTTAAAACCCTTCAGTTTTCTTGTTTAATCATGAATAATATAGATTTTAAGGTTTTGTTGTGTGTTCACCTTTGCCATGGGTTGCGTTGTGGTGGCTGCACTGTTTGGCACGATGGGTTTTTTTCATGCTTGGGGGTAAATGTCTGAATTTCCGTCCTACTCTCTGACTCGCTATTGGTTTCTGACTTGTCTGTTTTCTGCATGTTTTTTCTCTGAATGACTCTTTGCAAGTCCATCAGTTTTCCTGCGATCCGTAAATCGGTAAGGACCAACATATTGGCTAAACGTTGGTGTAGAGGGCATTTTATGGGGCAAGACAAGGGCTTTATATGTCCTATTTGCAACATTGTCGTATTGGGACAGATCCACCTGGGAATATTAGTTCTGTATGTAGTGAGCATGTCCTAACACATATATATACAGTATTCCCCCATCAGAACCCACATTAAATTAATGGGTTGCGGGTCGGGTCGAGTAGAAAATTCCAGTCTCTGTCTTTCCAGATCTGTCCTGTAATAACTGTTCTTGGCTGTTAAATATTGGAGTTTCACAGCCGCCCTAATGTACTTAGAATGTTATACAGATGCTTGTGGGTAGGAATACAGACAGCTCTATGTACACTTTAACTCTTGTAGTGCCCGGGTAGGTATTACAGAGATCACTGGGTAATGTAGTTTTAGAATGTTATACAGGATGGCATTGTGGTGTAGGAATACAGACAGCTATGTACAACTTAAACTCTTGAGTGCCTGGGTAGGTATCACAGAGATCGCTGGGTAATTGTAGTTAGAATATTTACAGGGCATTGTGGGTAGGAATACAGACAGCTATGTACAACTTAACTCTTGTAGTGCCCGGGTAGGTATTACAGAGATCACTGTGTAATGTATTAGAATGTTATACAGGATGGCATTGTGGTAGGAATACAGACAGCTATGTACACACTTTAACTCTTGTAGTGCCTGGGTAGTATTACAGGATCGCTGGGTATGTCAGTTAGAATGTTATCAGGATGCATTGTGGGTAGAATCAGACAGCTATGTACAACTTTAAACTCTTGTAGTGCCCGTTAGGTATTACAGAGATGCTGGTAATGTAGTTGAATGTTATACAGGATGGCATTTGTGGGTAGAAATACAGACAGCTATGTACAAACTTTAACTCTTGTAGTGCCCGGTAGTATTTACAGAGATCACTGGTAATGTACTTAGAATGTTTATAACAGGATGGCATTGGGTAGGAATACAGACAGCTATGTACAACTTTAACTCCTTGTAGTGCCCGGGTAGGTATTACAGAGATCACTGGTAATGTCGTTAGAATGTTATACGAGGATGGATTGTGGGTAGGAATCAGACAGCTATGTACAACTTTAACTCTTGTATTGCCCGGGTAGGTATTACAGAGATCACTGGTTAATGTAGTTGAAATGTTATACAGGATGGCATTGTGGGTAGAAATAATTTGGGATTTACTACATTAGGAGAGAGCAGTGTGTCGAAGAGGCACGAGTCTTGCTCTTTTCTCCTTATCCTTTCTCTCGTTACAATCACTGTGGGCCAAACTGTGTATAACCAATCAATGTGAAGAAAACTTGTATATACCAATCACTGGAGAGAAACTTGTATATACCAATCACTGGTGAGCAAAACTTGTATATACCAATCACTGTGAGCAAACCTGTATATACCAATCATCACTGTGAGCAAACTTGTATATACCAATCACTGTGAGCAAATTGTATATACAATCACTGTGAGAAAATTGATTATACCAATCACTGCAGGCAAACTTGTATATACCAATCACTGTGAACAAATTTGTATATACCAATCACTGTGACACTGTGAACAAACTTGTATTACCAATCACTGTGAACAAACTTGTATATACCAATCACTGTGAGCAAACTTATATACCAATCACTGTGGGCAATTCTTATAAATAACAGTCACTGTGGCAAACGTGTATGTATCGGTCATTGTAGCAAACTTGTATGTACCAGTCATCTTTGTCGATGGGCGCCCTGTGAGCACACACCAGCATGCGCATGTCGTGGGAAGATGACGGTCCAGCCCCATATAACCCGCCACGCTGCCTTGGGTATTGCTTCTGCTGTACAGTGTTGATTCACTGTTCTTTAGCTCTGCCTTCTTGGTTTGTTCTGCTGCTGGTTTCCAGTTCAGGTCCCAGTATCTAGCTCCAGTGTTGAGCTCTTATTAATCAGTTCCAGTGTCCAGCTCTATTACTATTATTATTGCTGCAGTGTTCAGACTCCAGGATTCAAGCTTCTTTACTCAGCTCCAGTGTCCAGCTTCAGTATTTAGCTCAAGTACCCAGCTCCAGTACTCTGCTCCGTTATCAAGTCCCAGTGTTCAGCTCCAATATCCAGCTCAGTCTTCTTGTTTCCGGTTCATTAAGTTTACCCATGCTGCCTACCCGATTTCCTCCAGCTTGCCCTGCTTGTTTTTCGGCCTGCTGCCTTCTCCACATTGTAGAATCTGGCTTTTGTGAGGCTCTTTTATGGACCTGTGACCTGGCACCTGCTTGCCGCACACATCCTTACCATCAGAGGCTCTGGGGAATATGGCAGGTGCTTTTGACTCTGCATCAGAGGAGGGCCTCATAGGAGACCCTTCCGCGGAGATTCTAACTGTACCAATCACGGTGGGCAAACTTGTATATACAAGTCACTGTAAGCAAACTTGTAGTACCAATCAATGTGGGCAAACTTGGCTATACCAGTCACTGTGGGACAAACTTGTACGTGCCAATCACTGAGAGCAACACTTGCATATTATCAGTCAATGTGGCAAATTTGAATATACCAGTCACGTTGGCAAACTTATATGTACCAATCACTGAGAGTCAAACTTTATGTTTGTCACTGTGGGCAAACTTGTATATAACCCATCACTGAGAGCCGTTATCAGCTGTTTGTATATACCAATTCACTGTGGGCAAACTTGTATGTACCAATCACTGTGGTCAAACTTAAAGGGCATGTCCACCCCAAAACTATAATCCCCCAACTACTGGCCCCCACCAGTAGTGTGTTAACCTTACCTCACATCCCAACTCCATCTGGTTCTCCTGTAGTCCCCCCCCCAAAGTTCCAAAAACTGCCCTCCCTCTCCCGCCCGTTCTACTATCCTCCCCTACCGAAAAACCCCTATATTCTGCTCCCCCTAGTCAGCCACCAACCGCATGGTTTAGTTTTTAAAAGCTCCCCAAACTCTTACTTACCTATCCGCTTTCCTCCGCTGCACTGAATGACCGGCAGCACGTCCGTGATTGGCTGCCGCTCAGCCAATCACAGACGCGACTGCCGGTCCCGCCCTCTGCTCTGGCATTCTCGCAAGCAGAGGGCCGGCAGTTGCGGCGGAGGATCGAGGGGAGGTAAGTAAGAGTTTGGGGCTTTTTAAAAAAACTAAATATGCGGTTGGGCTGGGGGACATGGGGGAGCATGATATAAAATTTTTATTTATGGGTGGACATAGCCTTTGAATATACCAGTCACTGTTGGCAAACTTGTATATGTCAGTCACTGTGGGCAAACTTGTATATACCCATTACTGAGAGCCGTTATCAGCTGTTTGTATATACCAATCACTGTGGGCAAACTTTAATATACCAGTCACTGTGGGCAAACTTGTTATATACCAATCTCTGTGAGCAAACTTGTTGTACCATCACTGTGGGCAAACTTGAATATAACAGTCACTGAAAGCAAACTTGTATATGTCAGTCACTATGGGCAAACTTATATATACCATCACTGAGAGCCGTTATCAGCTGTTGTATATACCAATCAACTGTGGGCAAACTTGAATATACCAGTCACTGTGGGCAAAACTTGTATGTACCAATCACTGTGGGCAAACTTGAGTAACCAGTCACTGTGGGCAAACTTGTACGTACCAATCACTGAAAGCAAACTTGCATATATCAGTCACTGAGGGGCAAACTGGAATATACCAGTCAATGTTGGCAAACTTGTATGTACCATCACTGAGAGCAAACTGTTATATACCCATCACTGAGAGCCGTTATCAGCTGTTTGTATATACCAATCACTGTGGGCAAACTTGAATATACCAGTCACTGTGGGCAAACTTTAATTATACAGTCACTGTGGGCAAAAATTGTATATTCCAATCTCTGTGAGCAAACTTGTATGTACCAATCACTGTGGGCAAACTTGAATATACCAGTCACGTGGGGCAAACTTGTATATACCATAAGTGGGCAAACTTGTATATTTCAATCACTGTAAGCAAATTTGTATGTACCAATCACTGTGAGCAAACTTGTATGTACCAATCACTTTGAGCAAACTTGAATATACCAATCACTGTGGGCAAACTTGAATACCCAATCACTGTGGTCAAACTTGTTTGTACCAGTCACTGTGGGCAAACTTGTATATACCAATCACTGTGAGCAAACTTGTATATACTAATCACTGTGGGCAAACTTGTTTATACCAATCACTGTGGGCAAACTTCTATTTACCCATCACCCAGGGCTATGTACTGAGAGCAGTTATCGGCTATTTGTGTCCTAAAGGCACGTTAACCGAAGTAGTAACCAAGCGTTAACGTGACTTTAAGACACAACTAACGGCAGTTTCAACATTACGCAAACTTGTATGTAACAATCATGTGAGGAAACTTGAATGTACGGTCACTCTGAGCAAACTGGTATGTACATATCACTTTGAGTAAACTTGAATATACCATCAACTGTGGGTAAACTTGAATATGCTAATTACTGTGGACAAACTTGAATATACCAGTCACGATGGGTACCGTTGCATTGTTGTTGGTGTGCTGCTGGTGGATTTTTTTTATTGTTACCTTAAAGGGCAAAACCCACCCTAAAATATCATTTGCCTCAGTGCTTTCCCCACTGTGTAGTGTAAAAGAATCCTTACCTTAATCCTCTGCTGTTTTATGGTTCTCTGCAAAGTCCAGAAAGTAAAGAGGTGAGCTTCGGTGATTCATCTGGTCCGGTTCTTCCTTGTCGTCATTGAGGATGCTGGCATGTGCAGGGGAGCCCTCCCTTCCCCCCACCCGCCTGATTACCTTATGGCTGCCTCCATCCTCTAGCGTGAAAGACTTTATTTGATGTAGATTTTTTTTATTGCCCTGTGGGTGAGAGGAGAATTTTTCTTTAAATATTCCTTTCACGTGTTCAAGCACCGCCCATTCAGAAGCGACACATTTCTTGCCCTGTGCCCCTCTCTGGAAAACTTTCTGCAGATGCCCATGATTGCATGGTGGGAAATTCAACCTTTCCAGTGCTTCCTATAGTGATTACTGAGCATGCTTGACTGAAAGTCATGTCAGATGGAAGAAGGAGTCGAGTGGTAGGGGATGCATATCGTGGGCAAATGATAAAAGGTATGCAGCAAGCACATCAAGTAAGTAAGTGTTATTTACGTATTTATTTTTAGAATAAGATAGGCAGTATCAGTATAGTATTTGGTATATTTTGGAGCAACATTGTTTGCTCCAAACCCCACTGCCCTTTGTAATGAAGGTTTTCTGCTTCATTTGGAGTTTTCCAAAATGCGTTCCGGGAGAGTTCCAGTCAAATGTAAGGCAATAAGTCTTAAGGTTGTACAACGTGCGATCGTGGGTGCCGACCCGCGACACACGATGTGTATGAACGGCCATTTCGGGCAATAAAATGCCTATACACGGGATGATTATTGGCCGAAACGGCCGTTCTACACAACGTTCGATCGCACTGTTGTAGGAACCTATAGACTGGGAACATCTGGGCCATCCGTGTCCCCATTGTCTTTCAGATAAATTCAATTCATTTTAGCCCTGGCGATATTCTGACCCGTCTCTACACAAAATAACATAACCGTGCGCGTAGGTCAGGTTAATAGTGACCTGTGAGTACTGGTTAATATCTGTTAATAAGTGTTCATTCCTGTAGCAGACTAACTATCGCCATTTCCCTTGGGTGTTCAGTCCCTATTGGCTGCCTATAGAGTACGTTATTTGGTACATTCCCCTATAGAGTCGGGAGATCATATAATGGAATCGTCATGTAATACAATCTGCAATGTGTACCTGATAATAGATGTTATAAATCTTGGACAGAACACTTGAGCCTGTAAAGACGGAGGGACGCATCTTTGTGTCGGATATAAATCCTGATGCATACTCATTCATTAGAGATTCAGGTATCCCACAGTGTACAGAATCTAATCATGGTTACAAAGAGACTCAGGAATCAGATCGTCTGCAGTAACAACAGAGGATTTTATTTTATTAACTGACACAAACAAACCACGTGTAGAAATTCACACCCATGAGCCGACAAGTTCTGTATTATTTAGGAGTCGCACAAACAGGAGGTGGCAGGTTTTACTTTTTAATGCCGGAGCTTAGAGGCTTTGAAAATTGTCCCGAGGGCTCATAGCTTAAAGATTCTACATTCCCAGTGCCAGAGATAGAAAGATCCTCTCTCCATTTCCATTCAGCGATAAAGAGTTTAAAGGAAATTTATGGCTAAATAACAGTTTATCTGATTTATACACCACAACCTGCTATTAAAATGATCTATAACTTTTCCTTTTAGGCAATTTCAATGAATTAGAAAGGGACACAAAATCTTTTGTTCAACAACACTCTGGTTCAGTCTTCCCATTGCACAGCGCTGTACAAAATGCTGAGTCATTGTCAGCAGAACACTGGAATGGGCGGAGTAGTGGGATATAAGATGAGTCACTTAGTGACATAGCTGAGTGATTTTTATAAGAGATATACCACTGCAGCTCCCCTATAAAATACCACACTTATGTATTATATATATATATATATTAACGAATGTGTCTCTTTCCTGCTACTAATCTAGTCACCTTTTGGGTTTTATGGTGAGAGTTTCCCGATTTCCCAGGTCTTAAATAGTGGCAACCTACAGGCTTATTTTTCCCTACTGGGGGGTTATCCAGTAGGCCCTTTGGTGCCCCTCTCATAGCTACCTTTACGGGGGAGAAGCGAGCAGTTGCGTATGGCTCCCTAGTTAAGGGAGAGGGATGAATGAGGCCTATAGTGGACAGACAGTGGCACCATTTAGCTCTGTGATTGGATTTTCCTATGGTCGTATTTATTACATAAACAGGAGAAAACTATGACGGAGCAGCGGGGGGGCCCAATGTCTTTTCTTATTAATGATACAGCTTGGGAACTTCTAGGGTTTATGGCACCCTAGTCTAACTTCGTAAAAGGCGCCTCCAACTTATTAGGTGGCATGTGTAGAGTGAGGTGGGCATGGCTTCCAGTGGCGGCTAAACACTTGGTAAAGTCTCAACTTTACAAGGGGGTGGGGGCATAGGCACATTTTTATAATTCCCACACACCACCAGATTGGCACAACTATAAATCCACAATCCACAGTCAAAACCTCCCTATTTTATTCTTATTCTTCTAATGTGTGCGGGCTGTGTAACTGGAATGGTGACAGTTGCTATGTAATTGCATTATGAGTATTCTCCTCTCCCAGTGTTTCCTCATAGTGGTTACTGAGCATGCTTGCCCTCACAGGTAGTCAGGTCAGATACAAGGAGGAGTTGGTTAAGGGAGGGGGAATAATGAGCCTGAGCAAAACAAATTCTGGATTGAAGGCAACACACACACACCTCTGGCTAGGTATATGTATTTAATTATTGAATAAGATGAGGCAAGTATTTTTTCATTATTACTGTAGCTGCCCTTATAGAAGTTCTTGTATTTGAAACCTAAGTTAAAGGCAGTCAGAGATTGAACTGTTTAAAGTAAAGTCCCTAATAATAGAAAGGAGTCTGCCAGGGCCATTTCGTAACTTTAAAATAATGTCAACGCTCGGCCCGACATCATCTGCTAACTAGACAGTGAAAGCAGAAATGACCACCAGAATGAAAATCACACAGCCTGCCTGACATCCATCAAAAATATTGTCACAGGAAATGTAATTTTCATTTCATGTAACTTCTCTGTCCAGTAATCTGTCCTCCCAACAGGTAGTAACAGGATCTTATACAAGGATCTGGTGTGTTAGTCAATCAGGACATCACACTGTGCAAGGGATCACACCTTTCCATCACAGACTGTATAAGGAATCACAGATCAGTCAGGGTCGTAAACTGCAGGGGGACCCAGTTTTGTATATTTCTAGATTTCTAAGTCAACAACCCTGACAATTTAGCCAATCATTATATATGGGTGATGGCTAAGCACACCATTTATAAGGTATTTTTGGCACTTGCATATTTTACATTCATAGTAAACCGAACCAGATCCCAATGTAACAGGGTGGCCTACCACTAAAGACCTTATGGCATTTAAAGGAAAGGATCAACTTATGATAAAACATCCTGAACAGATGTCTGCTACTCCATCCCACTATAGCCAGCAGACAGATCCTTCCACAAGGTAAATAAGCCACTGAAAGGCCATAGTCACTGAGTGCAAACGTTTGTAAAATCCAGTTACTGTAACTGTTATACAGAGTATTGGGTATCTGACTGAAACAGACATGAGTCTGCTTATGGGGTAAACGGAAATTGGCAAAACAGCTCTACAAATGACAAGTATTCTTTAGGGCTAGGCCACACTAGCGTTTTTTGCCGTTTTGCGATCCGTTTACATATTACGATCTGCAATGGCATTCTATGTAATCGCGGAAGTAGGCCCCATGTTAAATCCAATAGCAATACCGGAGCCACACCCAGTAGAATTTCATAGAAATACCAGTTATATAAGACCCTTAGTACACAAATGGGGAGGGTGTATGGGCAAAGAATCCAATGAAAATAGTAAAGAAAAAAGAGTCATAGCCTAATAGATAGAAATCCTATGCTGTACATACGTCCGCAGTAGAAGCTTTCATTAGCGAAACGCGTCCGGTCTGTCTACTCCTTGGGTGGTCTTATATGGACCAGTCTCCTTGATTCCCTCCTTGTTGTGGGTTCACGAGGAACCAAGCTACTGTGCCTCTGCCTGAATGCTGAGACTTGTCCTGACTGAGACTTATGTCAGCCAAGTAACAGGATTTCTATTAGGCACTAGACACTCTTATTTAACTTGCACAAGGTAATCTGGGGAATTTATACTTCAGGTTCCGTCCCAGGGCGATGATGGTATCTGCCATGTGTTCACTGATTTATGTTATATTTGGAGAAATAAAGACTTCTTTTTTGTACACATTGATCCCTGTTAGAGTGAGCGATTCCTATGGGCTCTTTTTCTTTACTATTTCAAGTAGGCCCACTGTGAACGACTGCGATCCGTTGCCATTTTTGGTCCATTTTGGCAAAATCAACTTAATACAAATCTATGAAGCGCATAAGCAGACAGAAGCAGACAGAAGCAGACAGAAGCAGACAGAAGCGGACAGAAGCAGACAGAAGCGACAGAAGCAGACAGAAGCAGACAGAAGCGGACAGAAGCGGACAGAAGCGAGACGACAGAAGCGGACAGAAGCAGAGTAGAAGGATAGAGCAGAAGCAGACAGGCGGAAGAAGCAGATAGAAGGGACAGAAGCGGACAGAAGCGGAGATAAGGCGAAGAGAGACAAAGCGGACGAAGCGGACAGAAGCGGATAGAAGCGGACAGAAGCGGACAGAAGCGGACAGAAGCGGACAGAGCGGATAGAAGCGGATAGAAGCGGACAGAAGCGGACAGAAGCGGACAGAAGCGGACAGAAGCGGACAGAAGCGGACAGAAGACGACACAAGTAATACAAAATGCAATTTTTTTTTTTAATGTAAACCCAAGCAGACACAGCGGATGGCAAAAGGGACAGAAATGTATAGTGTTTTTTTGTGCGTGTAGTGTGATCTCAGCATTAAAATGATTTATCACCAAAACCATTTAGGCTGAGGCCACATTACAACGCACAGGAATCGCACACAAAAATCGCGAGACGTTATCGCACGCGATTGTGTGCGCTTTTCTGTGCGTTCGCCTTTGCGTTCGCGTTTTGCGCATGTGTTTTTGCCATTTCGCGTTATGGAACGCTGCGTTAACGCACCAAAAATGGTGAACGCATGGTTACCAAACGCGAAGGACGCGCAATCGCATGTGCATCGGAAATCGCGGGGAATTTTTGCGTTCCCGCGATTTCCATTTTAGCAAAAATCGCGTGCGCAATCGCGAGCGCGAAACGCGTGCGCAAACGCGCTAGTGGGGCCTAGCCCTACATCTAAAGGGATGTTCACCTGGTCACTTGTCATTTACCTGCCCCCAATTCCAATCAAATTGTCAGAAGTTATTAGATATTTATTAACCAGATATTATAGAGCCGCTCCTCCCTCCATGCAGTCAATCAGTGCTGTGAGCTGCTGGACCTCCTTAAGCCAAAAGGCTCTTTATGGGCACTGGTGGGGTTCAGGTCCCTGTTGTGAAGGTGGGAAGGCCCCCTGTAGTCCGCACCCCCACTAGTGGGACACGCCCCCCTCCTAGCAGCCCCTTACACCCCACCATATCAACCCCCCCACATGACCCCACCCCTGCATTACCATCAGCCCCTCGCACACCACAACGCACAGTGCGCTGCACTTTTTCACCACCTCGAACATGGCAGTTCAAAATGGCAGAACTTATTGCGCTTTATAAATATGATCGAGCAGTCTTTTCTACACGGTTACCCTTAAGTCCGTTTTTGCCAATAAGGGCAGCAAAAATGAATGAAGCTTTATTAATATGCCCCAATGTCTGAGATTTTCTAGGAGTCTTTTCACCTGATCCTATAGCTGTGAAGGTCAAAACAGCAGCCAAGGAGACCATGTGTCCACTGATAGACCGCACATGTCCACTCATAGACTGCACATGTCCACTGATAGACCGCACATGTCCACTGATAGACCACATGTCCACTCATAGACCGCACATGTCCACGAAACTGCACATGTCACTGATAGACTGCACATGTCCACTGATAGACCGCACATGTCACTGATAGACGCAATGTCCACTGATAGACCGCACAGTCCACTCATAGACCGCACATGTCCACTGATAGACCTCACATGTCCACTGATAGACCGCACATGTCCTCTCATAGACCGCACATCTCCATGATAGACCTCACGTGTCCACTGATAGACCTCAGTGTCACTGATAGACTTCAAGCTGAGAGATGTGTAATCTCGATGGAACTGTTTCTCCCGATAAGAAACATTCTCGTCTCTGGTTACGTATATGGGAAGTTTGCTTTACCAGTGTGCCCAGCATTGAGGGTCCTGCAAACAGACGTCGGTATTTTAGAATTATTTTTTACTTATGATCAACTTGGGTGTGAGATGAAAACTTGATTGTTTAACTGGGACAGTTTCCAGCGATTGTACAGATGTCTGTTGGGTTCATTTCATTATCCATCTGTGATTGATTCATTGTTGAATGTCAGTCGACATCAAACTGTAGAGCGGTTGAATATATGGAACGAATGTCCTGTGCTCTGTGATACGCTTGTATACACATGTATAAGAACAATGCCTGGCAAGGGGAGAGTGGGGCAGCACAGTCCCGGGAGGGGGGGTACAGGTCCCTTGGAGCTATAATTATCCCACTGTCAAGAGAGAGGTGACAACAGGAGGTGGGGGTGGAGCACAGTATTTCTGTCTATCTGTCTTTTCTTAAGGGTCTGTAAAAATTCCCAAAGCTCCATTCCACTTCCCAACACATCACTGACTGCAGCTTGGAAGGTGCGCTGACCAGGCAGAGCTGAGGATGCCTGAAACCGTCAAAAAAACAGGTATGTTGGGGCAGGATGTAACTACAAGAGAGCAGGGGGAGAAACAGCAGGGGTCCTATATATATAGCCTCCTTCCAGAAAACCACTGTGGATGAAGCACGGATAGGGGCCCCATCATAGGGGGGCAGTAACCAGTTCCATCAAATCATATGAAATTGGCCTGTGTATGGCCTGCCAATTGTAATACCTACTACAACCCCTCATTATTATAAAGCACATTCACATAGCACAGAGTTATAAATGGTGTAGGTGGCCCCAGGACTGTAAAACCCCAATGCATCACCTTCCATTTATCAACATATGCCACTGAACTCACAACCATTGCCATGATTTGACTGCTGTTTCCCCTGCTGCCTCCTCTGCACATGACTCAAGCCTTTAAAATGCTCATTGAGCAGAGGGAGGAGGAAAATAAGTTATCCATAAATATCTGGTTACGATACATGTCATAAATGGTAAAAATAGCAGTTGGGATTGTGGGCAGATAACTGACAAGTCACCAGTTTTTTTGTTTTATGGTGGACTTATCCTTTAAGTCTATTTCCCAGGGAGATCGAAAATCCAATTCCATCCTCCCTGGGTGGCCACTAACAGGAGCAATGAGCTGCCAGATTTCTGTTTGATATCAGCTGACAGCTCAAAGCTCATTGTCCTGAGTGTTACTATTTCCCATGTCTAAAGCTGGTACACAGTGCTAAACAGCAAACCCTGATGGAAATGGTTATTTATTCTAATGTGTGTACCGGAAAATGCTTGGAAACAGACGTTTCCCCCATAGTACTCCCTGTACCGTATTGTTAGGGTGTGTGATTGGTCTTCCCTACTGTATATACTGAGAACATTCGGGACTGTGTATAGCCACATCCTTACCAGATGACAGACCAGCTTTACATTAGGAGTCACACATGCTCAGTGCAGGATTAGGTTTTCAGCCTGTCAGCTCATTGTTTATATCCTTGCTGATTGCTACTTATACAATCATAAGGACAAACTTTCAATGTATTCCCCTTATTGATGTTAAACACACACTTCTAGAATGACCACGGCTGTGACACATACTCTATTTGAATATTGCCATTATATTCTGAGTTTACTTTACCCCTATTTATAGTACATTAAACTAAGCCAGGGCGTAACTACCAGGGGAATGGACCCTGCAACTGGGGGGCCCGGGGGCCCATCTTCTTATTTTTCCTATGACAGATATACCCTCCTCCAGAAAACCATTGTAAATAAGAGGGATAGGGGCCCATCATAGTTTTGCTGGGGGCCCAGTGATTCTAGTTACGTGGATTTTCCACTGGCAAAATTCAAACAGGGAATGGTTCACGGCCTGGTCATTCTAGACAAGATGTGGGATTAATTGCCAGGATGTGACACACTTGTTTAAACAGGGGCCGATTTTCCAAATGTTTGACTCTCCATATGGTGAAAAAGCAAATAATATAAAAGTCTATTTGTCCTATTTTACTAAATCTATTTATCTATATGTCTGTCTATCTTTCTGTCTGATATCTATCTATCATCTATCTCTTTCTTTCTCTGTCTATCCACCCGTCTGTCTGTCTTTCTATCTATCCTTCCTCCCCCCCATCTCTATCTCTCTCTCACTCTGTTTCTCTGCAGGTCAATTCTGTAGATACGCGTGGCAATCCACCCCAGGGAAGCTCCACTAATCATATTTCAGGGCAAGGCTGTTACATAACATTACTGGCATATTTTTGGGGAAAGGAAGGACACATAAAATGTTACATTCATTTAAAAATTACAATAAATAAAACACTATGGCTATGAAATAATGGCTGTGGAAAAATCAGGTTTCCACACATTATTGTGCTTTTCTGGACTCTACAGAGATTGTGTTGGCTGTAAGACCATTCCCAGAACCATGGACTAGTGGTAATGGTGAGTTGTTAATATAAGCTGGTAATGTTGAGCTTGTTTCAGCTGGTAATAGTGAGCTGGTTATCCTAGATGTGGCACTATAATTTTATTGATGACCTTTTTATTGATGATCCTTTCATGAGCTGGTAATGGTGAGTTGTTAATAGTAAGCTGGTAATGGTGAGCTTGTTTGAGCTGTTAATGGTGAGCTTGTTTCAGCTGGTAATGTGAGCTTGTATGAGCTGGCAATATTGAGCTTGTATGAGCTGGTAATGGTGAGCTTGAATGAGCTGGTAATGGTAAGCTAGCTTGTATGAGGTGGTACTGGTGTGCTGGTTATCCTAGATCTGGCACAATGTTAATTTTAGTGATGACAGAGTCCTGTATAGTAAACTGTATTATTGCTCGTTAGATAAGGGATACGAATTGATAATTTACTTGCCCATTATTGATCATATTACATTAACCTGCTTTAAACATGTAATTGACATTGACGGGAAGAGTTTTATGGGCTGTGTGCGTAAATCTATTTAATGTGGATACAAAGTCACATATCCCATTACCCACAGTTTCACTGTTTTACATTGTGTACGCAAGCTGTTGAGTTGTTTATTTTTCAACCCAAATCAATTAATGTCACTGTATTTACAGCATTTACAAAGAAGCCGAAAACAGAGGTGGTCCTCGTGGGAGAGGGCAGTTACTTTGAGGCGGAGACAGAAAACCCGGTCTTAAAGTGAAATGGCAGAGGAATAATCTTGACATCACACCAGATGAAAAGTTCCTGATAAATTCTGATGGCAAGCAGCACTCGTTGACTATCAAGAACGCCAGCGCAGAGGACGAAGTGGTGTACGCAGTCATAGCAGGAACCTCCAAGGTCAAGTTTGAGCTAAAAGTCAAAGAACAAGGTGAAATTTGTGTCTCGGAATGTGAAGAAATCCAACCATGGTTGTGAAATAATACTACTTGTGCAGAATAAAATGTTCGTTGTTCATAGGGAAAGATTAGAATGGAAATTAGCGTACAAATAGTGTAGAATGTGTGTCTTCATTTCTTCCTATTGCTATTAAAGTTATTAGTGCTATTTTTAGCACTTTATTACCAGCATTCCTCACCAGATTTATATGCTAAGTATTGCCATCCATTATCCCCCTTTCTGGCAGAGATTTCCGTCTTTTTCTGGCTCAATGAGCTTTTAGAACCTGAGCACATGCAAAAGAGGCAGCAGGGGAAACAGCAGTCAATCATTTCATTTGATTGACTGCATAGAGGAGGAGCCAGCTTAATCTGCCAGAATAGGGACAATATTTATAAGGGCAATTATAAAAAATGGTTGACCGTTGTTTTGAACCTTGATGTGTTAGTTGCCATTTGCATTGAATATCTCGATCTGTTGTTGCTGTTTTCCTTGAAAACCATAGATGATTTGTTATATCATTGCGCTTACATAACTGAGATATTGCTATTTTTTGTCTCCAGAAAAATCGGAGGAAACTCCTGGCCCAGTCCAAGTTGCCTTTGGTCTCCAGAAACAACAGGTCCTTCCAAGCCAGAAACCTCAGCTCCACCTCCTGCTGAGAATTCAGGTGGGGAGTCTAAACCAACATCTTTAGAAGGTAACTGAGCCTTCTATAGTGAAGGAAACAAGGGCAACTAGAACCTGCAAATTATTGACTTGAGTCCACGATGTTAACATGGTTCATGTTTCCTCCTCCACAGCTCCAGCTCCTCAACCAGGACCTCCCAAGGATGATATCGGACTATTTTTGGAAAGAACCACAAGATGGGGAAGTCACCGTTGGTTAGTATCCTACTAGGTTCAGGTTGATGCTTATTATGTTGAATTCAACAACGCTTAGTCCTACCAAAAAGTTGTCCTCTCAATGTATCTTGTATTGCTCCAGGGGAGAATATCAGTTTACAGCCAAGGTGGTTGGAACTATTTATTGAAGAAGCTGTAGTCAAATGGTTTAAAGGCAAATGGATGGACCTGACCAGCAAAGTTGGCAAAATCTTCAACTTCATGAAAGTTATGACAAGGAACAATAAGGTAATAACTGTCCATAAAGTGTATTTGTTTCTGTATATTGAACACATATTTCAGGATGTGGATAATCTGATCCGAGAAGATCCTGTAGTAAGGTTACCCTCAATACATTAAAGATGAATTCACTGATGATTAAATTCATTCTTAGTGGAGAAATAAAGGAACCTTTAGAGGATCTAGGAATAAATATAGAATATAAATAATAGGTTCAAGGTCAGGATAAAGAATTTCAGGAGATTCAATAAAGGTTTTATTTCTTAAAATGGTGCTAATTTTGCCCTAACAATCAGATCTTATTTTTTTACATTTGAAAGCTAACATCTGATTGGTTGGGGCAACATTAGAACCATTTTTAACGATAAGAACTTTTATTGAATCTCCCTGCATGTGTATAAACGCCTGGATAGCCTTGTCAGGTTAAGCTTTCAAAGAAAAGTTTTATTGAACTTTTGTAAAGAGAGAAGGAAGGAAGTTGGTACGTTAGGAAAAACAGCTCGGAAACAAATGGCTTAGAGATCCCTTTAATTAATACAAATGAGCCCAAGGTCTGTACAAGAAACTCGATGTCCTCACGTTTGTCAATGTAAATTGTATCTGTTTATAAAGTTATTCAGACATGGCTGGATGAAACAAGATGCCGACCATGGACCACACTACTTCTAGTTTGTCTTATTTGCTCCCTTACAGATTACACATTGAGATACAGATATAAAGGCTAAAGCCACCTATGCCGGGGGCTACCGTTGTGAAGTTTCCTCAAGGACAAGTTCGACAGCTGCAATTTCAACTTAAATGTCCACGGTGTGTATTCCACTGGAGCCTGAGTCACAAACTGAGACTAATCTTGGGCGAATCCTTTCAGTTATGTTGATATGTAAATACATTATCTAAACTGCATTAAACTCCCTTTACTGAAATGTACTGACAATCTTGTCCTGAATTGCCCTCTGTTTGTCATGAGGACATGTACACATTCTAGCCCAACTAGCTCAGGGTCAATGGGGAAAACTGCTGACACTGACCTACTCCTCTTATGGATCCTGGACAGAGAATGCATGGAATCTTTATTTAGCTGCAAGACTCGTATCAGATCTCAATGGAAACTGCCAGATCCGGCTAGTTTGGTTTATTTTGTTGGTCTTGGGTCCAGAGTAAAACAAAGATAGTAAGCTACATGGGCACCTTTAGTAGCACAGACCCTGTTATTATAGCCCTGCTGGTAAGTACTGGATACCAGTTCTAAGTTTTCTGTCCTGTTTATTGGATGGGATATTGTCTCATCCATCTATAAAGGGCAAGACAACCCCGGAGAGATTACTATAATAACACGCTAGAAAATATCTGTTAAAAAGAAGGTATCGAAGGTATCAAATTGTAATTTCACTAGGCACATAGAAGTACAGTGCTTGGTCTGATACATGGAGCTTCCAGGTATCCCACCCCTCCCAGATATTCGGGAGTCCCCTCGAATTGGGGTGGTCTCCGCGAAACCACCCCAATCTCCCGCCGACGAGAGGAGCCCTGAATCTCCTCCCTGTCACGCCCCCTTTTGATGCACCATGCCCCTGGACCGCCCACGCCACACCCATAACTCTGCCTCCTCCCACCTCCTTGTGTGCGTTCCCCGCCCAGACATGATGTAAATGATGTTGCATCGCACACACCCTCTCCCCCCCCTGCCCCAAGTACATAGTGGCAGGGTGGGATGTCTGAGCTTCTCACCAGTGCAATATTAAATTAATTGTGCAGATATTAAACAATTATTCTATTTGCAATAAACAGACCAGTGGTGGGCGTACGCACGACGATCCCGTTATCATATGATCGTATATTGCCAATAAAAAATGTTCAACTATTCCGATAGGTGGAAAAATTGTACGTCGCCTGACAATCCACCATGATGGTCAACAACCATATGTATTGAAATATCCCAATTTGGAGTTGGACGCCATTAGGCTTTGTACTCGTGTATGAATTGCCTGGTGGCTAGTGATTAAAGACTGCTGCTTCGTGTGTGGCGGTTCCCATCAGTCACACAATTGACCACTGGCCACAGAAAACATACGTGTGCACAGGGTTTAAATCTACTTACCTACCATTGTGATTTTGTATGAATGTACCACATGATCATTGAATCCCCTCCTAGATATGAATAACACGTCCTATGGTCTAACTGGGTAACCCAACTCCTGCATTGTACTGAATAGAAAAAGAAAAGATCCACCATGATCGCATTTATTATTCTCTCTACAGAGGCATCAACATCAGGGACGTGGACATCCGCGCAGCTTTCAGACGCACGTAAGTATCCCACACGTTCCCCCAACTATTAATCACTGAGCCACCAGTGACGTATCGAGAAACCCTTTCTTATAAACGTATTTATTATCCTTCCAGTAACCTAATGCAAGGTTTCTTTCAGTAGGAATTAGTTTAACACTACTGGAATTAGGTCAGAAAATAGAAAAATATCCATTTTATAAATTCTGCTAATAAAGTCACGTTAACATTAGAATCCATTTAATGTAGTCCAACCTAACTGGGTACACACAGTAAGATCTTTGGCAGATCGAAGACGGGAATCTGTAAGATCTGCTAAAGACATTTCTATGCACAGTCCCGAGAAACAAAACCGGGGGAATTTTCTGCTGACCCCATTTTCAAGTTCCTTCCCCCCTGCTGAAATCTGCCTAAGATGGTGTAAAAGGTAGGAAACTTCGATCGGCCAAAACGCAATTGGAGTGTTCGGCCTGCTTTAATTTCTCAACACACAATTTCTACCAGAACTGACAGGTTTGCCCTTTATTGTTTATATTTTATACTGTGTAAAAAGCTCCTCCTTGATAGAGAAGAAAATAGTATTTGTTTATCAGGATGAGATCTTGAGAAACATGTTAATTGTGAGTATTTCTGAATGTAACACACTGTGTTATTTAACAATGAATTACCCTTAACTAAATATCCATTATTCTAGCATTTATATTTTAAATGTATTCTGCATGCTGTGAGGTTCACATTCATCCAGGTCATGGTATATCTGTAATATCATTCATCCAGGTCAGTCTATCTGTAATATTCATCCATCCAGGTCACGGTTAAGTTAATATTCATTCATCCAGGTCATGGTATATCTGTAATATTCATCCATCCAGGTCATGGTATATCTGTAATATTCATCCATCCAGGTCATGGTATATCTGTAATATTCATTATCCAGGTCACGGTCTATCTGTAATATTCATTTATCCAGGTCACGGTATATGTAATATTCATTCATCCAGGTCATGGTATATCTGTAATATTCATCCATCCAGGTCATGGTATAACTGTAATATTCATCCATCCAGGTCACGGTATATCTGTAATATTCATCCATCCAGGTCATGGTATAACTGTAATATTCATCCATCCAGGTCATGGTATATCTGTAATATACATCCATCCAGATCATGGTATATCTGTAATATTCATCCATCCAGGTCATGGTATATCTGTAATATTCATTCATCCAGGTCATGGTATATCTGTAATATTCATTCATCCAGGTCACAGTATATCTGTAATATTCATCTATCCAGGTCATGGTATATCTGTAATATTCATCCATCCAGGTCACGGTATATCTGTAATAGTCATCCATCCAGGTCACGGTATATCTGTAATATTCATTCATCCAGGTCATGGTATATCTGTAATATTCATCCATCCAGGTCATGGTATATCTGTAATATTCATTCATCCAGGTCATGGTATATCTGTAATATCCACCATCCAGTCACGGTATATCTGTATATCATCCATCAGGTCACGTATATCTGTTATTCATTCATCCAGGTCACGGTATATCTGTAATATTCATCCATCCAGGTCACGGTATATCTGTAATATTCATTCATCCAGGTCATGGTATATCTGTAATACCGTATATACTCGAGTATAAACCATCCAGAGTATAAACCGAGGTACCTAGTTTTAGGTTAAAAAAGAAGGAAACCCCATTGACCCGAGTATAAACCAAGGGGGTAGTATTTGCCACTAAAGATGTTTGGAAACTACAACTCCCAGCAATAAAGCATGCTGGGAGTTGTAGTTTTCAAACATCTTAAGTGGCAAATACTTACAAATAGGGGTAAATCTCCTTTATTTGTGCATACAGTATGCACAAATAAAGAAGGTTTCACTCTATTTGAAAGTATTGCCAATTCCCTGTGAAGTTTAAGAGTAGCAAATTGACAATTGCATGGAAGCAAATTAATGACTATCTCCAGTTATGCTCAAGAATACAGAACCTTGCAGAGTAGACACGATTAGGTAAATATACAGACAAGAAACAAGGGTTGAACACTTACCTCCCTGGCTGGGAAACCAAAACTGCATTAGTGTGTCTACTCCAATCCCCATAATATTTATGACAGCCTGTCCTGCTCTGTATTTGTGAGTCTAAAGATGCACAAGGAATGCAAGGAGGTGCCACTTTCACAATGAAATTAAAAGTTTCTCCTACTTGTCTGCCGGCCACACGATCCGCATCCTCGCTCACCAGCCTCTGCGCATCCGGATGATGTCACTACCCAGCGCCTCTCACTTTGCGGCGCCGGTGGTAGTGACATCATCCGGATGCGCAGAAGCTGTGGGAGCGAGGATCGGGATCGCGCGGCCAGCGGACAAGGTAGGACATAGGCTGACTCGAGTATAAACCGAGGTAAGATTTTCAGGCTTTTTAAAGCCTGAAACCTCGGTTTATACTCGAGTATATACGGTTCTCATTCATCCAGGTCATGGTATATCTGTTGTATTCAATTAGATCAACTGGACTTAAAGTTTAGTTCTTGAAGACGTTTCGCTAGTCATCCGACTGGCTTTCTCAATTCAGAATGACTTGTACAAGAATATGGTAGCAATATAAGTACCCTGGAAAGTCCCAATTAGCATATCACAGCCAGGTGTTAGGGAACTTTTGAATGGAAGGTGTAGATGCATTGAGGCTAAACTGCCCAGGGTAAGGTGTCAAAACAGCAATGTACATGGCAGACAGTTGGCGTCAACCCTGCCCAGTTAATGAGGTTAATGGGTTAATGAGATTAATAGGTTAATCAGAAAAAGTTAAAGAGGTTAAGGGTTAATAAGATTAATGGGGTAATGAGGTTAATGGAGTAACAAGATTAATGGGTTAATGAGGTTAAGGATTAATGAGATTAATAGGTTAATGAGGGTAAGGGTTAATGAGATTAATGGGTTAATAAGGTTAAGGATTAATGAGGGTAAGGGTTAATGAGGGTAAGGGTTAATGAGATTAATAGGTTAATGAGGGTAAGGGTTAATGAGATTAATAGGTTAATGAGGGTAAGGGTTAATGAGATTAATGGTTAAGAGGTTAAGGATTAAGGAGTTAATGTAGGGTTAATGGTAAGGATAAAGGTTAATGAGATTAATAGGTTAATGAGGGGTAGGGTTGTTAATGAGTATTAATGGTTAATGAGGGGTACGGGGTTAATGAGATAATAGGTTTTTTTTTAAAAATGTGAGGGGTAAGGGTTAAGAGATTAATAGGTTTAATGAGGGTAGGGTTAATGAGATTAGGGTTAATGAGGGTAAGGGTTAATGAGATTAATAGGTTAATGAGGGTAAGGGTTAATGAGATTAATAGGTTAATGAGGGTAAGGGTTAATGAGATTAATGGGTTAATAAGGTTAAGGATTAATGAAATTAATAGGTTAATGAGGGTAGGGGTTAATGAGATTAATGGGTTAATGAGGTTAAGATAATGAGGTTAATGGGGTGGCAAAACTATGATGGATCTTCTATTTGCTGCATCCACATTGGTTTTCTGGGAGGAAGCTGTATCTGTCAAAGGAAAAATAAGAGATGGGGCCCCCCCTGCTAGGTCTGCTCCCCTGGTAGATACACCTCTGATGGAGTTACTGGGTTAATGGTGTTAATTGGTTAATCAGGTTACCGGTAATGAAATTGATTGGTTGATCAAGTTAATGAGATTAATGGGTTGATAAAGGTTAATGGATTAATAAATGTTAATGAGATTAATGGGTTAATGGGTCAATCAGGTTAATAGATTAATTAAATGAATGAGGTCAATGTGATAATTGGTTAATGGGATTAAAGGGGTAATGAGATTAATGGGTTAATGAGATGTTCTGTGTGTGGGCATTTCTGTAACTTAACATTTGTTTATGAAAATTACCCAGGAGTCTCATAGGACCAGCGAAGAGAAGGATGTCCACTGCCTCCAGGTAGCCAAGCTTTGCTCCAGCAAACGATCCGCCGCTCCCCAATGACTTTAATTAAAATGATGGTCAAGTTCAAACTAAAGATTCTTTCTGGTTTATATCCCAGGAACTGCTGATAACAATGTATCACTAGCGATTCCTAACCACATATTTACACATGTCAAGTCCGTAACGTTCACCACACCAAGCTCTGTACTTTCACTCCCCCCTCCCCTTACCACAGGAAGATACGACTCTCCCTGGGGAAACACACGGAGCATGTCTGTGTCAGCGGTTTACTGAAGGACTTGACTTCACATCTATCTGGTTAGGATACAAGGAATTTTGGTTTAGCTTCTCCTTTAAAGATAAACATGAAAGGTGATCTCTATCTGAAAAACATAAAAAGATTGACAGCGAATGTGAACACACAGACCATTGTTACTGTTATACTCTTATAGCCTATGAGTTAGATACCATGTAAGAGCTAATATATGTCTATGTAACCAAAGCTTTCTTTAAAGGGCAACTATACCCTACAAATCAACCCTTCCCCCCCTTATTGTACCCTTATTCTATAAAAGAATAGATAGAGAACTATGGGTAAAATAATAATTCTAGAATTTACAACAGATATACAGCTCAGTGAATTTTATACCCCCCCCCCCCGCACACATTCCCTCTTCCACTTCCAGACCTGTCACGTGACTACGGTGTGACCTTCCCATGGCCTCTAAGCAGTGATAACACAGCAGCGAGAAAGACGATTTTTACTCACTAGAAATAAAATCCGAATGTGCCGGAAATGTGCCCTTTAGTTTGAAGTTTGAACATAAAGCATTAAGGCTATGGCCCCACTACAACGCACTAAATCGCTTATCGTATGCGCGATTCTTGTGCGTTTCTCGTTTGCGCATCAAAAATGGTGAACGCATGCGTTACCGAAACGGATGCGCAATCGCATGTGCATGGGAAATTGCGGGGATTTTTGCGTTCCCGCGATTGCTATTACAACCAAATCGCATGCGCTTTCGTAAGCAAACGCGTAAAAAACGTGGAAGTGGGGCCTATCCCTAAGGGATGGTTTTGATGGTCTGAGCGGTTTGTGACGCTGAGATCCCAGGAGATATCGTGATGCCGTTCATTTTATTTACTTTTCATTGGGTGAACCGGATTTTGCTGAGCAAACATTTTTATAAAGTTCCCAGAATTCTCGACATCTCGCGCTGCAACAAGTTGCCCATGAAAGTTCAAAGCTTCTCAGGACAACTGAATTCTGGGACATTGTGTGTGAGGCTATTTGTGTCACTGCCACACATGCACTACATGGGACCTGTGCCTGTCCGTCTTCGCCCCTATTAATCCCACTGTTCACCTGCTCACAGTTACAAGCGCACAATTTGTCACTTTCTCATGTTACTCTTGTCACCCGATAAATAATTCATGGTTCTTATTCTCCAATTCATCATCTCCACACCACTGTGTTCCATTTTAAACTCTCTCTTCCCACAGCAAATACGTAGTTAATAGATCCGTCTAATTGGCCTTTTAAACACCTTCATTTTCCCCTAACCCTTTCTCATTCTGATCCTTTATTTCCACCGAATCTGGCCACATCAGTTTATTTACATTGAATATTCCCTGCGCCGGTGTCTATAACATTTCTCCCATTTATTGGGATGTGTCTCCATCTACAGTTTGTGTAGCATGTGTGCACCTATTGAACCTAAATCATACACACGTGTGCTTCGGTACGGTAACACGCAAAAAACATAAAACCATTGTAGAGAAACAATTCACAGGTTTCTGGCTTTTAATAAGTGTGTCAGTGAAATTGCAATATATACAATTAAACAGACAGAGGTTAAAGGAGAACATCTTGGGTCTATTTTTGCTTCACTATAATTTCTCTGTTCAGTGTGATTATAAGACCCTTTATATGTTCACCTGCTCCTAGAGGTATAAATAATGGGTGTAGAGGATTAGTATTGTAGGTGGGTAGAGGAGGAAGGATTAGGACAATAGTGCTGATCACTCTGCAACATGATTGGTCCAGGAGAAGTAGGACAAAGTCCACATGGCCTACTGTTGAATAAATAAAATGGTGGCACTCTTCACACCATGTGGCTGTGTGATTACCTAAAAATAATGGGCATTCAGGTTCATTTCCAGAACATCAATTAGTTTTAGGATGTGTATTCATTGTTTGAAAGGTAAGAGTGACATGGGTAGTTTAACATCCTGGTTGTTAGTTGTCCCGCACATCTGACGAAGCTCTTATTCTTATAATTTGGTTCATTCCTTTGCTACTCATGCATGAGCCTTAACATATTTGAGCCCCATTCGTATTAAATACCAAACACTGTAGTGAGAGAGATGTCCGAAACTGGTAAGTTTTGTTTCGTTTTTAGATTCATGGTTTGTGGGAAGAATGGAACATACTGTCGGGACTCTGGAGCCCATTTTCTATGACTATTGAACGTTCAACGCTTTTTCCTGAGTATTATCGAAAATAACCTTGAATGTTTGATAATCATCGGAAATGGGCTCAGAAATCTGAACATTTTGTCCGGTTTCGGAACTGGGGGAGTTCTGTGCCGTATTCAGGTCCAAGTTGGGCCCTAATCCCATATCTAGTGATAACCCTGAACTTTAATATTGTACTATCGCTCCATTTTGTGACAGTGTTTCTCTTTCTACAGTGGTGATGGAACTGAAGAAGCGGGAGAATTAGATTTCAGTGCGCTGCTCAGAAAAAGGTGAGTGGCCATATTAATAGAGTCTGCTCACCCAACTCCAGTAGTGCATAGAGTCTGCTTCACCCAACTCCAATAGGGTATAGGACCTGTACCACCCAACTCCAATAGGGTATAGAGTCATCTCCATTCAACTCCAGTAGAGTATAGAGTCTGCTCCACCGACCTCCAATAAGGTATAGAGCCTGCTCCACCCATCTGAAATAGGGTATAGGACCTGTTCCACCCAACTTCAGTAGGGTTTAGAGCCTGCTCCACTCAATTCTAATAGAGTATAGAGCCTGTTTATCCAACTTCAATAGGGTATAGTCTTCTCCACTCAATTCCAATAGGGTATAATGTCTGCTCCACCCAACTCCAACAGAGTAAAGTCTGCTCCACCCAATTTTAACTCTGTACCATCCTTATCCAATAGGGTATAAAACCCTGCTCCACCCATCACAAATAGGATATACAGCCTGCTCCAACCAACTCCAATAGGGTATAGATCCTTCTCCACCTATTTCAAATAGGGTATAGATCCTTCTCCACCAAACTTCAATAGGGTATAGATCCTTCTCCACCTATTTCAAATAGGGTATAGAGCCTGCTCCACCAAACTTCAATAGGGTATAGATCCTTCTCCACCAAACTTCAATAGGGTATAGATCCTTCTCCACCTATTTCAAATAGGGTATAGAGCCTGCTCCACCAAACTTCAATAGGGTATAGATCCTTCTCCACCTATTTCAAATAGGGTATAGATCCTTCTCCACCTATTTCAAATAGGGTATAGAGCCTGCTCCACCAAACTCCAATAGGGTATAGATCCTTCTCCAACCAACTCCAATAGGGTATAGATCCTTCTCCACCTATTTCAAATAGGGTATAGATCCTTCTCCACCAAACTTCAATAGGGTATAGATCCTTCTCCACCTATTTCAAATAGGGTATAGATCCTTCTCCACCTATTTCAAATAGGGTATAGATCCTTCTCCACCTATTTCAAATAGGGTATAGATCCTTCTCCACCTATTTCAAATAGGGTATAGATCCTTCTCCACCAAACTTCAATAGGGTATAGATCCTTCTCCACCTATTTCAAATAGGGTATAGATCCTTCTCCACCTATTTCAAATAGGGTATAGATCCTTCTCCACCAAACTTCAATAGGGTATAGATCCTTCTCCACCTATTTCAAATAGGGTATAGATCCTTCTCAACCTATTCAAATAGGGTATAGATCCTTCTCCACCTATTTTAAAAAGGGTATAGAGCCTGCTCCACCAAACTCCAATAGGGTAGAGTCCTTCTCCAACCAACTCAATAGGGTATAGATCCTCTCCACCTATTTCAAATAGGGTATAGATCCTTCTCCACCAAACTTCAATAGGGTATAGATCCTTCTCCACCTATTTCAAATGGGTATAGATCCTTCTCCACCTATTTCAAATAGGGTATAGAGCCTGCTCCACCAAACTTCAATAGGGTATAGATCCTTCTCCACCTATTTCAAATAGGGTATAGATCCTTCTCCACCAAACTTAATAGGGTATAGAGTGTGCTCCACCCGTCTCCAATAGAGTATAGTATGCTCCACCCAACTTCTATAGAGTTTAGAGCCTGCTCCACCCAACTTCAATTGGGTAGAGCCTGCTACACCCTTCTCCAATAGTGTTCATATACTGCTGTAGACACCATTCTCAGAATATGTTCAAAATCTAATTGTGTTACCTTCACCCTCACTACCACCATTCAGAGGTTCTTAATACCATCCTAGCGTCTTTTGGATCTAATAGGTCCAATTCCACCCATTGTCTAGACAATGCTTCTGGTGTGCAGACACTTGACACGTTCTTCCCATATCTCCCTGTATTTTACTGTAGCACTTTTTTTACTAACACCCACTCTATATCTGTTGTATTCAATTAGATCAACTGGACTTGAAATGTAGTTCTTGAAGACGTTTCGCTAGTCATCCGACTGGCTTTCTCAATTCAGAATTGCACAGACTGGAACTTGTTAGGCTGTGTACACAACTTTGTTTATTCTTCTCACTGATAATGACCACGCTTGCTGATTGGTAGCCTGTCTGTTGTGTACACAGCCTTATGCTGCCATATACTATAAAGACATTTTAATGGACTTTTGCCAGTCTCGTCTATTAAAGGTCAATATACACTGCTTACCAACAATATTCCAATGTTTCCTGCCTGGACCATTCATTTTGTGATCACAAAGCCATAGATCAGGCTAGGCAGTTCTTAAGTTAAAGTTAATGTGTATAGGCTCCACCTATTCTGTAGATTCCATTCCCCTCAATGCCGGTATTGTTATTCGTTGCTATGTGCTTTGTGCTATTTATGAGGCTTTAGATATTTCTGTCAATCCCAAGGATTACCTTGTTCTACTTTGTTATTCTCTGTGTCCAGCTGGTTTCTGCTTTCACGACTTTGCTGCTTCTGTCGACCCAAAAAAACCTCTGTGGTTCATCTTCCTACATAGAACTTTATTCACATTTAATGTTCCCTTATTATAGCAATGGTGCAGCATTGATGGAGCTAATGATTGAATCTTCATATAGACCATTAACCTGGTTACAATAGAGATTTCACCATTCCTGCCCTACAGCCGTCCATTCTCTAGTACCACATTGTCCTCCATTTCTAATCAAGCCTGCTGATGGTGGATCAGTATATGGAATGTACTCGGATAAATTAGAGCTGCACCAATGTAATGGATGATTCCGTAATGGCCCATCACTGTAATTCTATATATTACCAAGCAGTTCATTGGCTGTTCCATTCTTCACCTTTTTGTTTTTTCATCTCTCATGAAGTTCTGTGTTGTTGTTCTTTGATTGTTGCTTTATTCTGGTCACTCAGATGCTCATTTGGCGGTTTCCATTAGCATTGTGTATATACCATGTGCACCCAGAGACGTCACTGCTGTCTATAGCTCCATGGCAATGTCCTCTCTCTCGCCTCGTCATCTTGTTTGCATTACTGTCTGTCTCTTTTCCCTTGTACCTTCCAACATCTTTAACTATCCAGTGCTTGCCCCCTTGCTACTCTCTAACCAGCCATTTCTTGCATTGTGCTTTGACTGTGCAACTTGGATCCCATTACACGTTAGTTTCATCCCTGCTGGTCACCCTAACTCCTAATTCAACCCTCTCTTCTCTCTAATTCTCTTTTCTTCTCCTTCTCTGTAACTGACGTTTCTCACAGAGAGTAAGTTCTTCTGGTTTGCAGTGTGAGCTCTGCATGGGTTACTGACGTTGGTTGGCAATGCCTTATACCAGTGTTGTTACAAACATGCTTCACGCATAATGAATAAAACTATTTAGAACGTGGGCCCAATGGTTCATTATTCCTGCTTTTTTTAGCGTTTGCTTGCTGTACATTGTAGATAATAACCAAAGAGATTCTGAAGTGGATCACGTACAGCTGCTTCTGTTTTATGGTGAAGGGCACTTCATAGTGGGGCTGACAGCTGATATACATGCTGGTAATAGGATCATGAGCTTCTGTCTTCATTGCTATATTTAAATGTCCATCAACTAACTGCTTGTCTGTTCTGTCTTTCAACATCAAGCAGCTCTAGGAGATAAATCCAGTTAAAAGAAGAGGTCATTATGGGTAAAAAGAATAAAAACCAATCAAATTAAAGAGAAATGGGCCATTGGGTCTTAAAAATTGTCAAATGTGTCCTGGTCCTAGAAAACATGTTAGACCCACTGCATCAAAACAAACATTCCCTTCACCTTTAACAAGAAGTAGCTAGAGGAAGCCACCATGATTTACTAAAGGTTGATAGCAATGCCGTTGTTGTTTTTTTTTTTAAAACTGGTTTGGTTTTGGGTGATTTTTGGTTTTCATAGTTTGGCCAAAAATCGGCTCTTAAAGGGTATCTCCACTCGTATTTTCAAGATTTGGGAATCCAGTTCTATAGAAGACAGGTCCCGACGGACCTTGTCTTCTATGGCGATCTATGCGCATAGAAGACAAGGTCCGTCGGGACCTGTCAGACTAAGCGCCGGGGGAGCGAGCGAGCGGGTAAGTTTCTTACCTTCTCTCCTGGCTCCTGTTTGTTCTATTGAAGAACGGAAGGTAAGGCACAGCTCCTTTACCTCCTGTTCTTCAATAGAAATGGATTCCGAAAACTTAGAAAAACCAGTGGAGATACCCTTTAATATCATCCGTCTGCGATTTCAAGCATGACTTTAATCCTTAGTAAATCAAGGCCCTCGGGGGATTATGGGTAATATTTTCTCATTTGGTTTTCTCACATTGAGTGTTTACTTCTCTTCTCATATTTATGAAATAGTGAATATTAATTTAGTGGTTAAACATAATTATTCCTTAGAATGTCGTGTGATTTCTCATTTTATATATAAATATGAGGTTTCCTACGAAAACTGAAGGTTTTTAGATCCTACCACTAGGGGTAAAACCTGGTTTAGGGTCAGAACTACAAGTTCCGCTACCAGAATTTTGTCATTAAAAACTACTAACTTTGCTGATAAAATCTTGTTTGGATGCAGAATCTTAGTCTCAAATTCTACGTCGAAACTTGCAACATTTTCACAAAATCCGGTGGGAACTGATAATTTTATGTCAGCGGAACTTGATTAAAAAACCAATATGGCCTTGTCATAGGAAGCTGTTATTTCCCTTTATGTCTCTAAAGGTGGCCATACATACCAATGATAATGGGTAAATCCCGTCAGGGAACACTGGATTTACCTATTATCATTCGTGTAGGGGCTGTTTCCGACCAATCGGAGTGCAGACGAATGACTGTAGTTGGCACTGTGATCGATCGGGAATGCAGGAAAACTTCTATCGATAGTTATCGGCTCCCTTTAAGTGGAGGGAGCCATTCTGATCGTGCAGTGTGTTTCCGGTCTATCCCCATGCCGCGTATAGGGATCGAAAGGTTCCATGTGTGCTGTTCCCACTGCATGTGTGCCGACAGATACCAATGTGATCTGTGGGATCGCACGTGTATGGCCAGCTTTAGGCTAGATCCTTCACTGACTGTTATTTGCCATATTATTATTTATGGTGCCAAATTGTGTCCTGTGTAAAACCTTATTGACAAGATTTCATTACTGCACCCTGCAAATTGCTACAAAGCAATAAGCCACAATTTGGTGTTATGTAACAGGACTGTGTGTTCCCGGTGTTTGGGTTATATTTATATTTTAAAAGGGTGTTTACAAGCCTCTATAAATACCCTTGTCTGCTAAGTGTCACTGTCTGCTAAGTGTCAATTGATTTTACTGCCTAAATTGATTTACTTTCTCGTACGTATCTTAAAACCCTTCAGTTTTCTTGTTTAAATCAGTGAATAATTAAGATTTTAGGTTTTGTTTGTGTTGCACCTTTGCATGGGTTGCGTTGTGGTTGGCTGCACTGTTTGGCACGATGGGGTTTTTCATGCCTTGGGGGTAAATGTCTGAATTTCCGTCCTGACTCTCTGACTCGCTATGTGGTTTCTGACTTGTCTGTTTTCTGCATGTTTTTCTGAATGACTCTTTGCAAGTCCAGCAGTTTCCTGCGATCCGTAAATCGGTAAGGACCAACATATTGGCTAAAACGTTGGTGTGAGGGGCATTTTATGGGGCAAGACAAGGGCTTTTATTGTCTATTTGCAACATTGTCGTATTGGGACAGATCCACCTGGGAATATTAGTTCTGTATGTAGTGAGCATGTCCTAACACATATATATATACAGTAATTCCCCCATCAGAACCCACATTAAATTAATGGGTTGCGGGTCGGGTCGAGTAGAATAATTCCAGTCTCTGTCTGTTCCAGATCTGTCTGTAATAACTGTTCTTGGCTGTGTAAATATTGAGTTATCAACAGCCCTAATGTACTTAGAATGTTATACAGGATGGCATTGTGGGTAGGAATACAGACAGCTATGTTATGTACAACTTTAACTCTTGTAGTGCCCGGGTAGGTATTACAGAGATCACTGGGTAATGTAGTTAGAATGTTATACAGGATGGCATTGTGGGTAGGAATACAGACAGCTATGTACAACTTTAACTCTTGTAGTGCCTGGGTAGGTATCACAGAGATCGCTGGGTAATTTAGTTAGAATATTTACAGATGGCATTGTGGGTAGGAATACAGACAGCTATGTACAACTTTAACTCTTGTAGTGCCCGGGTAGGTATTACAGAGATCACTGGGTAATGTAGTTAGAATGTTATACAGGATGGCATTGTGGGTAGGAATACAGACAGCTATGTACAACTTTAACTCTTGTAGTGCCTGGGTAGGTATTACAGGATCGCTGGGTAATGTAGTTAGAATGTTATACAGGATGGCATTGTGGGTAGAATACAGACAGCTATGTACAACTTAACTCTTGTAGTGCCCGTTAGGTATTACAGAGATGCTGGGTAATGTAGTTGAATGTTATACAGGATGGCATTGTGGGTAGAATACAGACAGCTATGTACAACTTTAACTCTTGTAGTGCCCGGGTAGGTATTACAGAGATCACTGGGTAATGTACTTAGAATGTTATACAGGATGGCATTGGGTAGGAATACAGACAGCTATGTACAACTTTAACTCTTGTAGTGCCCGGGTAGGTATTACAGAGATCACTGGGTAATGTGTTAGAATGTTATACAGGATGGCATTGTGGGTAGGAATACAGACAGCTATGTACAACTTTAACTCTTGTATTGCCCGGGTAGGTATTACAGAGATCACTGGTAATGTAGTTAAATGTTATACAGGATGGCATTGTGGGTAGAATAAGACGCTATTACTACATTAGAGACGTGCTTGTTTGCCTGAAGAGGCACGAGTCTTGCTCTTTTCTCCTTATCCTTTCTCTCGTTCTAACTACATTACCCAGTGATCTCTGTAATACCTACCCGGCACTACAAGAGTTAAGTTGTACATAGCTGTCTGTATTCCTACCCACAATGCCATCCTGTATAATATTCTAACTACATTACCCAGCGATCTCTGTGATACCTACCCAGGCACTACAAGAGTTAAAGTTGTACATAGCTGTCTGTATTCCTACCCACAAGCCATCCTGTATAACATTCTAACTACATTACCCAGTGATCTCTGTAATACCTACCCGGGCACTACAAGAGTTAAAGTTGTACATAGCTGTCTGTATTCCTACCCCAATGCCATCCTGTATAACATTCTAAGTACATTAGGGCTGTTGATAACTCAATATTTACACAGCCAAGAACAGTTATTACAGACAGATCTGGAACAGACAGAGACTGGAATTATTCTACTCGACCCGACCCGCAACCCATTAATTTAATGTGGGTTCTGATGGGGGAATTACTGTATATATATATGTGTTAGGACATGCTCACTACATACAGAACTAATATTCCCAGGTGGATCTGTCCCAATACGACAATGTTGCAAATAACAATAAAAGCCCTTGTCTTGCCCCATAAAATGCCCCTCACACCAACGTTTTAGCCAATATTGGTCCTTACCGATTTACGGATCGCAGGAAACTGCTGGACTTGCAAAGAGTCATTCGAAAAACATGCAGAAAAACAGACAAGTCAGAAACCACATAGCGAGTCAGAGAGTCAGGACGGAAATTCAGACATTTACCCCCAAGGCATGAAAAACCCCATCGTGCCAAACAGTGCAGCCAACCACACGCAACCCATGCAAAGGTGCACACAAACAAAACCTAAATCTTAATTATTCACTGATTTAAACAAGAAAACTGAAGGGTTTTAAGATACGTACGAGAAAGTAAATCAATTTAGGCAGTAAAATCAATTGACACTTAGCAGACAGTGACACTTAGCAGACAAGGGTATTTATAGAGGCTTGTAAACACCCTTTTAAAATATAAATAAACCCAAACACCGGAAACACACGTCCTGTTACATAACACCAAATTGTGGCTTATTGCTTTGTAGCAATTTGCAGGTGCAGTAATGAAATCTTGTCAATAAGGTTTTCACAGGACACAATTTGGCACCATAAATAATAATATGGCAAATAACAGTCAGTGAAGGATCTAGCCTAAAGCTGGCCATACACGTGCGATCCCACAGATCACATTGGTATCTGTCGGCACACATGCAGTGGGAACAGCACACATGGAACCTTTCGATCCCTATACGCGGCTGGGGATAGACCGGAAACACACTGCACGATCAGAATGGCTCCCTCCACTTAAGGGAGCCGATAACTATCGATAGAAGTTTTCCTGCATTCCCGATCGATCACAGTGCCACTACAGTCATTCGTCTGCACTCCGATTGGTCGGAAACAGCCCCTACACGAATGATAATAGGTAAATCCAGTGTTCCCTGAGCGGATTTACCCATTATCATTGGTATGTATGGCACCTTTAGAGACATAAAGGGAAATAACAGCTTCCTATGACAAGGCCATATTGGTTTTTTATCAAGTTCCGCTGACATAAAATTATCAGTTCCCACCGGATTTTGTGAAAATGTTGCAAGTTTCGACGTAGAATTTGAACTAAGATTCTGCATCCAAACAAGATTTTATCAGCAAAGTTAGTAGTTTTTAATGACAAAATTTCTGGTAGCGAACTTGTAGTTCTGACCCTAAACCAGGTTTTACCCCTAGTGGTAGGTCTAAAAACCTTCAGTTTTCGTAGGAAACCTCATATTTATATATAAATGAGAAACACAGACACATTCTAAGAATAATTATGTTTAACCACTAAATTAATATTCACTATTCATAAATATGAGAAGAGAAGTAAACACTCAATGTGAGAAAACCAATGAGAAATATTACCCATAATCCCCCGAGGGCCTTGATTTACTAAGGATTAAAGTCATGCTTGAAATCGCAGACGGATGATATTAAAGGGTATCTCCACTGGTTTTTTCTAAGTTTTCGGAATCCATTTCTATTGAAACAGAGGTAAAGGACTGTGCCTTACCTTCTGTAATATTCATTCATCCAGGTCATGGTATATCTGTAATATTCATCCATCCAGGTCATGGTATATCTGTAATATTCATTCATCCAGTCACGGTATATCTGTAATATTCATTCATCCAGGTCATGGTATATCTGTAATATTCATTTATCCAGGTCATGGTATATCTGTAATATTCATTCATCCAGGTCACGGTATATCTGTAATATTCATTCATCCAGGTCATGGTATATCTGTAATATTCATTCATCCAGGTCACAGTATATCTGTAATATTCATTTATCCAGGTCACAGTATATCTGTAATATTCATTCATCCAGGTCATGGTATATCAGTAATATTCATCCACTTCATGGTATTTGTAATATTCATTCATCCAGGTCATGGTATATCTGTAATATTCATCCATCCAGGTCATGGTATATCTGTAATATTCATTCATCCAGGTCATGGTATATCTGTAATATTCATTCATCCAGGTCACAGTATATCTGTAATATTCATTCATCCAGGTCATGGTATATCTGTAATGTTCATCCATCCAGATCATGTTATATCTGTAATGTTCATCCATCCAGGTCATGGTATATCTGTAATATTCATCCATCCGGGTCATGGTATATCTGTAATGTTCATCCATCCGGGTCATGGTATATCTGTAATATTCATCCATCCAGGTCACGGTATATCTGTAATATTCATTAGGGTATAGATCCTTCTCCACCTATTTCAAATAGGGTATAGAGCCTTCTCCACCAAACTTCAATAGGGTATAGATCCTTCTCCACCTATTTCAAATAGGGTATAGATCCTTCTCCACCTATTTCAAATAGGGTATAGAGCCTATGTTATTACAGGATGGCATTGTGGGTAGGAATACAGACAGCTATGTACAACTTTAACTCTTGTAGTGCCTGGGTAGGTATTACAGAGATCACTGGGTAATGTAGTTAGAATGTTATACAGGATGGCATTGTGGGTAGGAATACAGACAGCTAGTAGAACTTAAACTATTGTAGTGCCCGGGTAGGTATTACAGAGATCACTGGGTAATGTAGTTAGAATGTTATACAGGATGGCATTGTGGGTAGGAATACAGACAGCTATGTACAACTTTAACTCTTGTAGTGCCTGAGTAGGTATTACAGAGATCACTGGGTAATGTAGTTAGAATGTTATACAGGATGGCATTGTGGGTAGGAATACAGACAGCTATGTACAACTTTAACTCTTGTAGTGCCTGGGTAGGTATCACAGAGATCGCTGGGTAATGTAGTTAGAATATTATACAGGATGGCATTGTGGGTAGGAATACAGACAGCTATGTACAACTTTAACTCTTGTAGTGCCCGGGTAGGTATTACAGAGATCGCTGGGTAATGTAGTTAGAATGTTATACAGGATGGCATTGTGGGTAGAAATACAGACAGCTATGTACAACTTTAACTCTTGTAGTGAACCGGGTAGGTATTACAGAGATCACTGGGTAATGTCTTAGAATGTTATACAGGATGGCATTGTGGGTAGGAATACAGACAGCTATGTACAACTTAACTCTGTAGTGCCGCGGTAGGTATTACGAGATCACTGGGTAATGTAGTTAGAATGTTATACAGGATGGCATTGTGGGTAGGAATACAGACAGCTATGTACAACTTAACTCTTGTAGTGCCCGGGTAGGTATTACGAGATCACTGGGTAATGTAGTTAGAATGTTATACAGGATGGCATTGTGGGTAGGAATACAGACAGCTATGTACAACTTAAACTTCTGTAGTGCCTGGGTAGGTATTACAGAGATCACTGGGTAATGTAGTTAGAATGTTATACAGGATGGCATTGTGGGTAGGAATACAGACAGCTATGTACAACTTTAACTCTTGTAGTGCCTGGGTAGGTATTACAGAGATCGCTGGGTAATGTAGTTAGAATGTTATACAGGATGGCATTATGGGTAGGAATACAGACAGCTATGTACAACTTTAACTCTTGTAGTGCCTGGGTAGGTATTACAGAGATCACTGGGTAAAAAAGCAGTTAATGCTGGAGTGTCTGGAAAGGCAGGGGTTAAAGTTCTGACCTTGGTTTTACTAGTAGAGGTCAGAGCAAGCAAAGTAACAATCTCCCATAGAACAAAGTAACAAATTTCTATCTGCACCTGCACCTATGCATGAGACCAGAGCAAGTGTCTGCTTGGGAACAGATAACATGGGATTACATTGGTCTGTGTGATCTATGGGATGTGGATGATTCTAGTGATGATAAGAACAATCTCCCACCTGATGGGTTCAGCTAGAACTACAGCAGGTATGTGGACCTCCAGATGATGACATTTAAAACTCCCAATCATTGTACAACAGCAGAGTGCTGACAGTAAAGGCTGGGAGTTGTAGTTCAAAATATACAGTAGTATACATATCCACACCCATATCAAGGTGTAGAAATTTTACTGCAGCTCCACCTGCTCCCTACCCATAATCCCCTGTTATCGTATCTGCTCATTGGAACTTTACTGCTCTCCCATAATGCAAGTTTACACAGTGGGTGGAGATTGAAATCTGCAGGACATAGTTATAAAATCATGGATTGGTAACCAGCAGAACTCCAGGTTTTGAAAACAATAACTTCCAGCATATCTTGGCTATAGAGTGGATGCTGGGAGTTGTAGTTTTTAAACATTCGGGATAACACTGGTTACCTATCCCTGCCACAGATCAACAAGAATAGATTTAAAATGAGCTGAGGCCAGAACAGAGGCCCATAGGTAGGCAGAGGTTGGGGACAGTAGAGCCCCATGGGTAGGTAGAGGTTGGGGACAGTGGAGGCCCATGGGTAGGTAGAGGTTGAGCACAGTAGAGGCCCATGGGTAGGTAAAAGTTGGGGACAGTAGAGGCCCATGGGTAGGTAGAAGTTGGGGACAGTAGAGGCCCATGGGTAGGTAGAAGTTGGGGACAGTAGAGGCCCATAGGTTGGGACCAATAGGGATATGTAAATATAAAGTTTCCTTTACTTGGAGTTGATGGGAGAGGGATCACCCTGCCTGCTCTGTACATTGTACAAGGGAAAGGCAGTACATTGTACTCTCTACAGAAAATCCCCTACCCCTACAGAGGATCCCCTACCTGTGTTTCTACATTTGTTTGAAAAATATAACTCCCAGCATTCTACTACAGCACTCACTATATCAGAAGGCATCTTGGGAATGCTGGGAGTTGTAGTTTTCAGACATTTGGATGACTACAAGTTGATGACCCTGCTATATATTTAGTGGTATGGTAGGTTTGTTTATTTTAGATTTTTGTTAACATTCCTGTACATATTTTAGGAAGAAAGCCTATAAAAGCGAATGGGGTCGGGTTTCGGGTCTGAAACTTGCGAGTGGGGTCGCAGGTATGAAGCGGATAGAAAAGCGAGTTGCGCGTATGGGGTTTTAAGGGTCGGGTCAGGTGCGGGTCTGGAAAATGAGTATAAAGGATGATATACCCATGCTAACATCTCTAACTATTGGTCCTCCAGAATATATACCAGTGCTATTAACCAATCGTATTCTATCTAACTGCAGTAAACCAGTAACAGGCATATGATTGGATGTTAGGGGAATGTTTACAAATTCTATTAGACACAGATGTAAATTCAAAGAATAATTAAATGACATATTAACGTGCCATTTAGGGTTGGCCCCTTTACATGCAAAACATATCAGCCTTTGTAGTAACAGCTGTGGGGGATCTTCTAGTGTAGCCTAATGACATTGCAAACAGGCTGATACGGCCATAGATTCAGTATTAAATAACTTTAAGTGCTTGGTAAAAACATTAGACATAAATATTAGACATAACCAGAACATGAGACAGACTCTCCAAGACTAAATGAACGTGTCTTCAGGGAGACACTTGAGAAGTGTAGTTAACTGTCTCTTTAAGAAGGATTTATTCCCTTGCACGCGTGGAGGCCTGAGGATCAGTAGTGTGGCCACATTTAATTAGAAGTATCACATCTACTGCTACAAAGGAGTAAATAATATCGTGTTTCTGTCTGTGAACTCCTGTTGGCTTTATTGCTGTACACAAATAGCCAGGAACATTGCACAAGACTTTAATGCTGAATGCTGGGGACCTTCTACCGAATATCTCAGTCAATGCATTTAGAACTGGCCCATTCCTATTCCAATCAATGTAAATGAAACCATATTATGATAGGTCAGATAGAAAGAGGTAGATGTGTTGTTTTTCTACATCCTGTCCTACAACTTTAGCATTGTGTTGTATAGATCATAGGAATGGCAGGTAGGCCATATTTTTCCAGGTTTGGCATCATGTTGGCATGTTCTTCAAAGAAGACAATTCTCCGTAGCTTTTTATTCTGACTTTGTCTCTCTTAACAGCAATGAAGCAAAGCAAGACGCTGGGCCAGACGTGGACGTCTGGGATATCCTGAAAAAGGCACCACCCTCCGAATACGAGAAGATTGCCTTCCAGTACGGTATCACCGACCTGCGGGGCCTCCTGAAAAGACTCAAGAAGATGAAAAAGGAGGAGAAGAAAAGTGAAGGTGAGACCATCTCGACCATTCATGGTGGCAGAAAGGCAAAGTCCTTTAAATTCTACCAAGTACCGTATATACTCAAATATTAGTCGATCCGAGTACAAGCCAAGGTATTTTTACCTGAAAAATTAGTAAAAACTGATTGACTCGAGTATAAGCCGAGAGTAGAAATTATGATGCTGCCTTCTGATTCTGTATTGTTTTGAGGCATAATTTGAGGCATAATCCTTTAAATGGACAGCAGAATTCACATACAGTAATAGCCAAATCCAGTACCGGTAACCCCCAATTCCATGGCACTCCAAATGTTTGGAAAATACAACTCCCAGCATGCTTAAGGGGAATTGTAGTTTCCGAACATCTGCAGTGGCGAGGAATTTGGGGTTACCAGTACTGGATTTGGCTATTACTGGATGGGATTATTGTATGGGAATTCTGCTGTCCATTTAAAGGGCAACTAAAGCCTCAAAACAATACAGAATCAGAAGGCAGTCTCCGCAACCCCAAACTAGCTCTTACCTTACCTGCACATCTGACAGTAGAACTCCTTCCTTGCTTGAGTGGTGGTGCGTAATTGTGCGTGTGCGCCTATGTTACTTCCTATCGGGTCTCTTGACTTGCAGCCGCATTTGAAACTGAGGTAGAACTTGACCCGAGTATAAGTCGAGGTTAGGTTTTCAGGCTAATTTTAAAACCTTAAAACCTCGGCTTATAATCGAGGATATACGGTAACTTATAATCGAGGATATACAGTAACTTATAATCGAGGATATACGGTAACTTATAATCGAGGATATACGGTAACTTATAATCGAGGATATACGGTAACTTATAATCGAGGATATACGGTAACTTATAATCGAGGATATACGGTAACTTTCTAGAGAAAATAAGGCAAAACAATAATTCTGGTCATCAGTGACAAAAAAAAACTTCAATATGCTTAAAGGTCAGATAGGTCTCAGGCCTTATTAAAGGCTGGATACACACTGAGGGACTATTTGTCTTGACCGAGCGCTCGGCTGGGACAAATGTCCGTCGGTCGCAGCTAAATTTGCAAACGATCGATCGTGCAGTCACATGGGGAACCGCATGATTGAATGGAATATACCAACACGTCCGATCTGGACGAATGAACGATCAGGGTTGGTCGCGACCGGCCGCTCCACACCAGCAGATATTTTCGGCTGACCGACCCAAAGTGTAGTGAATCGGTCAGTCGGTCGGCCAAAAATATCAGCTGGTGTGTACCCAGAATAACTCTATTTAGTTGTTGGTTTTCTTTCTACTTACATTGTTATCTCAAACCGCTATCCTATTCAGTGGGTGCCATGGACAATGACCTTAGTGAACTGTTCTGAGACTTTGTAATCGCAAATCCATTGTATTTACTCATCTCTAATGATAATATGGTCATTAACCCAGTTGAATCTGCACGCTGCCTTGGAGTGATCTTTGACTCCTCTCTTTCCTTCCATCATCACATTAACAATGTCACTAGGACCTGTCGTTTTCTCCTTCGCAATATTGCCAAGATCCACCCTTTTCTCTCTCTCTCTCCACTACTAAAATGCTCATCCATGCCCTTATAATCTCCCGCCTTGACTACTGTAACATTCTACTGCTTGGACTCCCAGCCTCTCATCTCTCTCCTCTCCCGTCTATCTTAAACTCGTCAGCTCAGATCATCTCACTCTCCTCCAAAAGAGAACCCGCAACCCTGATACTTCAGTCCTTAGGGTGGCTTCCCATCAAACAAAGAATCATATTCAATACCCTGATTTTAACCTTTAAATCCCTTCGCTCTACTCCACCTCCCTATTATCTTCTCTCTTGGTCCCTTATGTTCCAGGCCGTGCCCTTCGTTCCTTACAAGGAAATCTTCTCCACAGACCCCCAACTAACACTGCTGCCTCCCGCCTTAAACCATTCTCTCTTGCTGCTCCCTACCTTTGGAACTCTTTGAAATCCATTAATACTTTCAAATCTAGATTGTTATTCTACATTTCTGAGCACCAGCACTATTAATGGTTGACAGCTGACTGAGCACTTTATCCCACTTTAGATTGTAAGCTCTTTGAGGCAGAGATCTCTTTTCCAATATGTCAAGGCATATCCTATATAATAAAAGCCCTAATGTGCATTCGTGAATCCGTGTGTGGCTTTTCGTTAATGCGCATGCGCGAGGAGGAGTGTCTCGGCTATGTCACGGGGGGTTTCTCACAGGGGTGTGGACTCTCACTGGGGGGACTCTGTCACAGAGGGTGGGACTCTGGCCTTGGGACAGAGGGGGGGACTCTGGCCTTGGGACACTGAGGGGGGTCTCTGGGCTTCTAGCGCCCATTTATGTAACGGGCTTAATGTCTAGTATATATATATTCTTGAATACGCATGATGAAAGTTCATAATTTAACATTGTCTACATGTTTTATTGGGATGTTTATTAGAATGAGATCATAATTACTGTAACTTTTCCTTTAAATCCACCCTATAATTACTCTTCATTTATCTTAGCTTACACTTCTTATCTCAAGTACTTAATATCGAGCTGTGGTATAAATAGAATAAAAACCTTCAGCTGATATGTCAAAGCACATGAGATGAGACAGAACAGAGCAGGTAACTGCCTCCCCTTGTCAGGATAAAATAGTGTTTCTGAGTGAATACTAGGCTAGGGTTAAAGTTATTTTGACTTCACGTTACCAATACGCAGGATCCTTCTAACTGGGGTCATTGGGAAAACACTAGGGAGATTCAATAAAAAGTTCTTATTGTTTAAAATGGTGTTACAGTGGGCATACATGGTCCAATATTCCCCCGATTGGATTTTGAAAATCTGATCGGAAGAACCCATAGAATATCCCTACCTTGCACTGGCGATCTTCTGTAGATTTCAGCTTGAAAACTACGGTAGGTATGGTTCTGGTAGATTGGGCAAGATGGAAAACTTTCCACTGACCCAATCAGTTTTTTTCCGATAGACTGATCGATATTGCCAATCGGTCTATTGAAAACCCGGGAAAAGTGTCTTTGATAATCCGATCAATTTGATCGAATTGATTGAATCAATCGGAATGTCGATGCCATGTATGCCCACCTTTAATTTTGCCCCAACCAATCAGATCTTAATTAACATTTGAAAGCTAACATCTGATTGGTTAGGGCAAAATTAGCACCATTTTTAACGATGAGGACTTTTATCGAATAATGCTGTACTTCTTTTTACAACATCTCTTTAGTGATGACTTTCTAAACAAACCAGGTTTCGGTTTAGAACTGCCAGTTCCTGATCTGATGGAATTAATAAAACACTGATTATAACAAGATCGAAAAGTCAGAAACTTGTGTTGGAAATATTAATATTCCAATTGAGATTCAGCCTAACACCTTCAGAAGGACATTCGCCTTTACCCATTCACCTAGACTGTCCCTGTTCATGTTCCCTCAGCTTTCCTAAAGAAGCTCGACCCTGCGTACCAAGTAGATAAGGGTCAGAAGATGAAGCTGGTGGTGGAGGTGGCCAATCTGGACGCAGAAGTTAAATGGCTGAAAAACGGACAAGAGATCCGCGTCAGTGGGAGGTAATTTAACCGTAGAATTACAAGGAAAGCTGGTATAACTGTAACTTAAAATGTCCCTAAACCCACACCTTGGTTATTGCCATCTGCAGACATGACCATTCTGCAGCCTGGGATACCACAGCCCAGATTTCCCATAACCCCTTGTTCTAGTTTACCTAAACTAAAGGCAATGGGACAGACCATGTGCTATCCTTTGAGGCCCAGGTAATTTATAGGGTATCTCCAGCATCATTTATAACTTTTTCTGTAGCCTATGGGACCCTAGCTCACCCCTGATTGCCATGTTTGGTTGCTAAAAAACTCATCAGAAATGTACTTACAGAGCTTCGTTCCCCTGGTGTTCTGATCTGGCCCTCAGCTTGAAGGAAATTGCAAGCAGGGGGCTGAACCAGCAGCCGCCTATGTGACTGGCTGAGAGGCAGCCAATCACAGACGTGGCTGCCGGCAGTGTAGAATGCCGGGGGATCGAAGCTCTGTAAGTACATTCCTGATTAGTTTTTTTGCAATCAAACACAGCGGTCATGGGTGGGATAGGGTCCCCTACAGTACAGAAAAAGGATAAAAGGTAGGGCACCAGGCAGCAAACAGGAACCGAGAGGGATATGGGGGCTACACTGGGCATGCCAGAATCCTCTCAGAGGAAAGGTAAGAGGCAGAATTTATTTGACACACAGACCGCTCCTACTATTCACTTTCTAGGATTTTTAACACTACACAGTGGGGCCAGTAGTGGGGAAAATTTTAGTTTTGGGGGTGGACATGCCCTTTAATGTGTGGTTGCTGCCATCTGCTGTCTGGTTCTTGAAATATGTCTAGTTAGTACCGTATCCTTCTAACATTGAATGCCAAGGTTTACTGAGTTGCTAAGTGTTGTCACTAGTACCGTATACACTTGAGTACAAGCCGAGGTGCCTATTTTTACCTCAAAAATAAGGAAAACCTGATTGACTTGAATATAAGTCAAGGGTTGAAATTATAACCACTACTGCCTTCTGATTCTATATTGTTTTCAGGCTTTAGTTTCCCTTTAAATGAATGGACAGCAGAATTCCCATTCAGTAGTCCCATACAGTAATAGCCAAATCCAGTACGGCTATTACTGAATGGGAATTCTGCTGTGCATTCATTTAAAGGGCAACTAAAGCCTCAAAACAATACAGAAACAGAAGGCATTTTAACGATAACATCCTCCTGATTCTGTATTGTTTTGAGGCATTAGTTGCCATTTAAATGGACAGTAATCCCATACAGTAACCCCCAATACCTTGTCACTCCAGATGACTCCATGCTTTAGTTGCTGGGAGTTGTAGTATCAAAACATCTGCAGTGGCAAGGAATTGGGGGTTACTGTATGGGATTACTGTGCCCCCCCCCCCCCCCCCCCAGTTCAGTGTTCACTTACCTGGGCAGTCTTCAGTCTGCAATCCTGCCACTCGCTCTGCATCTGCCCGCCTGACACTACTTGGCGCCGGGAAGTGACGGCAGTTGGGAGATGCGGAGCGAGCGTCATCCGGATTTCACAGAGAGGTGAGTAACCCGATTATAAGCCGAGGTTCGGTTTTCAGGCTATTTTTAAAGACTGAAAACCTCGGCTTATACTCAAGTATATACGGCAGTTGTTGGAGAACCAGATCCAGTGTCCAGCTACTGTCCCATACAATAGATTTGGGATTATTTTATTAGTCTAGATAATGTGCACATTTCTCCATTTCATACTATTCTGTGTAGGGATAATTATCGTTTGTAACTTGTCTCTGTGAATGAATGGAATTGTTTAATTCATCCCTTAATGAAACGATAAACTTTGTATTGGCTTTGCTGATTCCTTTCCATCCATTAACGAGTTTTTCTCTCTTCTAATCTCTGTGTCTGGAATTTGCTGCAATTCTCCTGTGGATCTGGATGAAACAACCGTCCACCAGCAAGTAAGTTTAAAACCGTTTATAAACCATCTATCGTCCCCGATATGTCCGATTCCTGTTCTGTCTGGTTGAGGAAGTACAGACCTCGTCACTTATTGTTTATAAGCTTTTGCAATTGTGAAAACCCTGACACACGAATACCCAATTTGGAGATTTCCATCACTATAAGACTGGGTACACATGGGAGGACTTTTTGTCCTGACCGAGCGTTCACTGCGAATGAGTGCTTGGTCGGGTCTAATGACTGTCGTCGCGGCAATAGCAGTCCTGGCTAACAGTTTGTGCAACTGATCATGCGGTCCCATAGGGAACCACAAGATGGTCTGTGAGTTACCGAGCTCGGTTAAGGCCGGCTGCCCCACACCAGAAGATATTTCCGACCGACCAATACACGGCACTGTATTGCATTGGTCGGTCGGTTGGTCGGAAATATCTGATAGTGTGTATCCAGCCTAAGAAGGATTACATTAGCCTTCACTAGACTACAAATATGGGGGAAGCCCAGACAAGGTTTAGCTGTTTCTTTAAGTCTGCTGTCTTCCCTAGATACATATTCGAGAGTATCGGGAACAAACGGATTCTGACCATCAATAACTGCTCCCTGGCTGATGACGCAGCGTATGAGTGCGTGATTGGAGAAGAAAAGTGCTTCACTGAGCTGTTTGTAAGAGGTCAGTGTCTGAGTCCAGCTACAATGTTAAAGGGCATGTCCACCCCACAAAACTAGAATTTAACCCACTGCTGGCCCTACTGTGTAGTGTAGTAAAATCCTTACCTTACTCCAAATGGTTCTCCTGTAATGTCCCTCCAAAAGTGCAAAAAAATGACCACCAGGAGCCTGGCCAAGTCCCATTCTGTCTCTGCCTCCTGTCTCTCCTCCGGGAGAATTTGCACATGCTCAGTTCAGCCCTCCCGTTTCTCTCTCCCTTCCCCTAGTGTAAAACCCCTTTACTATATTGGTTGGGGTTGGGAGCCCTACACTACAGGTAGGTATTACAGAGATCACTGGGTAAAAAAAGCAGTTAATGCTGGAGGTACTGGAAAGGCAGGGGTTTAAGTTCAGACCTTGGTTTTACTAGCAGAGGTCAGAGCCAGCAAAGTAACAATCTCCCATAGAACAAAGTAGCAATCATCTCTCTGCAACTGCACCTATGCATGAGACCAGAGCAAGTGTCTGCATGGGAACAGATGTGATTTCATTGGTCTTTGTAAATCCTTCAGGCCATAATGATCTATGGGATGTGGATGATTCTAGTGATGGTAATAGCAATCTACCACTTGATGGGGTTCAGCTAGAACTAGAGCAGGTATGTAGATCTCCAGATTATTGACAATTAAAACTCCCAATCATTTTACAACAGCAGAGTGCAGACAGGGAAAATTGTAGTTTTCAAAACATAGCATAAATATTGACACCCATATAAAGGTGTAGCTCCACCTGCTCCCTACCCACAATCCTCTGTTATGGTACCTGCTCATTGTAACTTTTACTGTCTCCCATAATGCACATTTAGACAGTGGGTGGAGAGTAAAATGTATATTCTGCAGGACATAGGTATAAAATCATAGATAGGTAACCAGTAGCTCTCCAGATGTTTGAAAACTATAACTCCCAGCATTTCTTGGCTATAGAGTGAATGCTGGGAGTTGTAGTTTTTAAACCATGTGGATAACTACTGCTTACCTATCCCTGTCACAGATCAACAAGAAAATAGCAAAAAATTGCGGATAAAGGTTTGAAATGAGCTGATACCAGAACAGAGGCCCATGGAGAGGTAGAAGTTGGGGACAGTAAAGGCCAATGGGTAGGTAGAAGTTGGGACAGTAGAGACTCATGGGTAGGTAGAAGTTGGGGACAGTAGAGACTCATGGGTAGGTAGAAGTTGGGGACAGTTAAGGCCCATGGTAGGTAGAAGTTGGGGACAGTAGAGACTCATGGGTAGGTAGAAGTTTGGACAGTTAAGAGCCCATGGGTAGGTAGAAGTTGGGTACACTATTGGCTCATGGGTAGATAGAAGTTGGGGATAGTAGAGGCCCATGGGTAGTAGTTGGGGACAGTTAAGGCCCATGGGTAGGTAGAAGTTGGGTACACTATTGGCTCATGGGTAGATAGAAGTTGGGGATAGTAGAGGCCCATGGGTAGTAGTTGGGGACAGTTAAGGCCCATGGTAGGTAGAAGTTGGGTACACTATTGGCTCATGGGTAGATAGAAGTTGGGGATAGTAGAGGCCATGGGTAGGTTAAAGACAGTTGGGTAGATTAGATAGATATAATAGTTTCCTTTATATGTTTAACTCCCAGCATTCCACTACAGCACTCACATTTCAGAAGGCATCCAGGGAATGCTGGGAGTTGTAGTTTTCAGACATTTGGATGTCTGCAAGTTGAAGACCTGCTATATATTTAGTGGTAGGTTTGTTTCTATGAACATTTTGGTTATGAATAAAACATTTTAAATTTTAGACTTTTCTCTGCACAAATTTTAGTTTTCGGGTACAATACTTATTGGTCGGATCGTGGTATGAAGCGGATTGCGGGACGGGTGTGGGTAACGGTTTTGCGGTTCCGGTTGGGTACAGGTCTTGAAAATTAGACCTGCGCACAACTCTGTGTTCAGGATCTGCAGGTATCATCCTAGAATAGAAAGGATTTGGCTATATCTAGGCAGGGAATGGGCAGAGCTGGTGCATAGTGTCCCATGAATTACATTAGCACTATACCTATTATAACATTATTATTTATATTACGTTAGCACTATACCTATTATAACATTATTATTTATATTACGTTAGCACTATACCTATTATAACATTATTATTTATATACGTTGCACTATACCTATATAACATTATATTTATATTACGTTAGCACTATACCATTATAACATTATTATTTATATTACGTTAGCACTATACCTATTATAATTATTATTTATATTACGTTAGCACTATACCTATTATACATTATTATTTATATTACGTACCTATACCTATTATAACATTATTATATTATACGTTAGCTATACCTATTATACTTATTATTTATATTACGTTAGCACTATACCTATTTAACATTATTATTTATATTACGTTAGCACTATACCTATTATAACATTATTATTATATTCGTTAGCACTATACCTAATTATACATTTTATTTATATTACTGCACTATACCTATTATAACATTATTATTTATATTACGTTAGCACTATACCTATTATAACATTATTATTTATATTACGTTAGCACTATACCTATTATAACATTATTATTTATATTACGTTAGCACTATACCTATATAACATTATTTTATTATATTACGTAGCACTATACCTATTATAACATTATTTTTATATTACGTTAGCACTATACCTATTATAACATTATTATTTAATATTAGTTAGCACTATACCATTATAAACATTATTATTTATATTACGTTAGCACTATACCTTTATAACATTATTATTTATATTACGTTAGCACTATACCTATTATAACATTATTATTTATATTACGTTAGCACTATACCTATTTAACATTATATTTATATACGTTAGCACTATACTATTAAACATTATATTATATTACGTTAGCACTATACCTATTATAACTATCTTATTATATATCGTTAGCTATACCTTTATAACATTATTATTTATATTACGTTAGCACTATACCTATTATAACATTATTATTTATATTACGTTAGCACTATACCTATTTATAACATTATTATTATATTACGTTAGCACTATACCTATTATAACATTATTATTTATATTACGTTAGCACTATACCTATTATAACATTATTATTTATATTACGTTAGCACTATACCTATTATAACATTATTATTTATATTACGTTAGCACTATACCTATTATAACATTATTATTTATATTACGTTAGCACTATACCTATTATAACATTATAAATTTATATTACGTTAGCACTATACCTATTATACCATTATTATTTATATTACGTTAGGCACTATACTATTATAACATTATTATTTATTTACGTTAGCCTATACCACTATTATAACATTATTATTTATATACGTTAGCACTATACCTATTATAACATTATTATTTATATTACGTTAGCATTATACCCTATTATAACATTATTATTTATATTACGTTAGCACTATACCTATTAACATTATTATTTATATTACGTTAGCACTATACTATTACATTATTATTTATATCGTAGCACTATACCTATTATAACATTATTATTTATATTACGTTAGCACATACCTATTATAACATTATTATTTATATACGTTAGCACTATACCTATTATAACATTATTTATATTACGTTAGCACTATACCTATTAACATTATTTATATTACGTTAGCACTATACTATTATAACATTATTATTATATTACGTTAGCACTATACTATTATAACATTATTATTTATATTACCGTTAGCACTATACTATTATAACATTATTATTTATATTACGTTAGCACTATAACCTATTATAACATTATTTTATATTACGTTGCACTATACCTATTATAACATTATATTTATATTACGTTAGCACTATACCTATTAAACATTATTATTTTATTACGTTAGCACTATACCTATTATAACATTATTATTTATTACTTAGCACTATACCTATTATAACATTATTATTTATATTACGTTAGCACTATACCTATTATAACATTATTATTTATATTACGTTAGCACTATACCTATTATAACATTATTATTTATATTACGTTAGCACTATACCTATTATAACATTATTATTTATATTGTTAGCACTATACCTCTTATAACATTATTATTTATATACGTTAGCACTATACCTATTATAACATTATTATTTATATTACGTTAGCACTATACCTATAACATATTATTATATTACGTGCACTATACTATTATTTAACATATTATATTAGCTTAGAACTATACCTATTATAACATTATATTTATTCGTTACACTATACCTATTATAACATTATTATATATTACGTTAGCACTATACCTATTATAACAATTATTTATATTATGTCTAGCACTATACCTATTAAACATATTATTATATTACGTTAGCACATACCTATATAACATTATTATTATATTACGTTAGCACTATACCTATTATAACATTGTGATGCACAAACCATATTAATGGTTTAAAAATCTAAAACCTACAGAACGTGATCCTAACTTGTAATAGTGGTATAATGCACCGAGCTACAGCTTGCACACTGCAACGTATGTAGGACAAGGCAGAAAGTAAACCTGAATTCCGATGACTATTAAAAAGACAAAAGTTTAGGGTTTTAATGAGAAACTCACAATCACACAATTGAAATTTGCCTGTATGTTTGTGTACCAGAAATCACAATTTATGGGTTTTGTGTTTTTTGTTCGTTAAGGTTTAAAAATCTACAGCTAGATCCAAATAGAAAGTTCTAGGTCTCTGCTTTGATAAGGGAACTGGCCCTTTGTTAAAAGAAAAACTGTCTATCATTCCTACAGAACCTCCTGTGAAGATAATCCACACATTGGAAGATCAGATGGTGATGGTGGGAGAGAGAGTAGAGTTTGAGTGTGAAGTTTCAGAGGAAGGAGCACAGGTGAAATGGTAAGGGTGATTCCTATGTGTCTTCCCTGTTTAACGATAATTGTATAGAATGTTATAATGAAAAGAGCTGGAATAAAGAGAACAGCCCGGACATGCTAGTGACCAGTTATTCATCGTAGTTTGAGAATGATGAACCCTGATTGGATCCTCTGCCTCTCCCAACACACCTGAACCAGAGGACAGCAGGAATAGTGCTGATGTTACCTTTGGGTATCTTTCACCCACGATATGAATGGTTCTGCTCAATGGGATAAACCCACCTACCTGTGGCTCTCCATCACTTTTTGATCTCTTCTCTCTTTTTGCATTAAAATGCTATAAACCTTGGCTAAGTTGCCCTTTTTAGTAAGTGAATGGTGATTCTACAAGTCCGAATGGAAGTTCCTATAACTGATATTTCCACCAGGGCTTCTTTCTTTCTCACATTTCCCCTCTCTTTGTAGTTTACTAACAGGAGCATTTACTTTCTTTTTCTCTATCCCTTATAAACTGTCTGAAAGCTCCTCTCATCCTGTCTAAGATCAGTCACGTTCCTTGAATGAGATCTACAAGTCTCCAGGGAGCTGGCTGGACGGAAGGTCTCCAAGTGGCCTTGTTAATCGTGACACAGGATAGATTTCAGCCTTTAAATATCTTCTAGATATATCGGCCTCATTGGCTTACGTATTCCAAACGTGAGAGTCCTTGGGTGCAATCTCAAATATGTCAACTCGCAGCTGTTGTGATGTGTCCTTTGCACACAGATAAAGTGTCTTGGGATAAGGTGCATGTCAAAACACTCAGCACTACTGAAAAAGTCTTTTAAGAAAGTACATGGGACCTTTGCCTAATCTGCCCTCCTGGCTGTGGTTCAGAGAGTCTGTGACCCTGCGTCTAATAGTCAGTAAGACTAGTAAAAGAGGAACACGTTGTCTACATCTCAATCTACAAAGCTGTTAATTATCTTAATACTGGAATATCCCTTTAAACTCTACACGTTAAACTGTCTCAATCAGCTGACCAAGATTTTTATATATTAACAAAATAATCATTACGCACCTAAATGGAAGCCACTTTGTATAAACACCTGAGAAAGGTGCAGACACTTACAGAATTGCCGCATTGGGTGTGGCCCTGGCCTTAGGGTGTTGGTGATGACTAGAGATGGCCAACTTCTGTTTGTTTCAGAACTATAGAATTTAGTAAAAGATTTCAAGTTCTATGTTCGAAAATAACCCATAAATGTCAATGGAGCAAAATGAGGAAAGTTCTGATAAAATAGCAAACTAGTTCGGGTTTTTCGCATTCGGGAACTTACTTTGGGGACTTAACCCTCGAATGCAGCGTTCAATTCCGGTAACCCTCAAATGTATCCTTTCTATTTCGGTAACCCTCAAATGTATCCTTTCTATTTCGGTAAACCCTCAAATGTATCCTTCTATTTCGGAACCCGCAATGTATCCTTTCTAATCGGTAACCCTCAAATGTATCCTTTCTATTTCGGTAACCCTCAAATGTATCCTTTCTATTTCGGTAACCCTCAAATGTATCCTTTCTATTTCGGTAACCCTCAAATGTATCCTTTCTATACTTGCGGTAACCCCTCAAACTGTATCCTTTCTATTTCGGTAACCCTCAAATGTATCCTTTTCTATTTCGGTAACCCTCAAATGTATCCTTTCTATTTCGGTAACCCTCAAATGTCCAGTTCTATTTCGGTAACCCTCAAATGATCCTTTCTATTTCGGTAACCTCAAATGTATCCTTTCTATTTCGTAACCCTCAAATGTATCCTTTCTATTTCGGTAACCCTCAAATGTATCCTTTCTATTTCGGTAACCCTCAAATGTATCCTTTCTATTTCGGTAACCCTCAAATGTATCCTTTCTATTTCGGTAACCCTCAATGTATCCTTTCTATTTCGGTAACCCTCAAATGTATCCTTTCTATTTCGGTAACCCTCAAATGTATCCTTTCTATTTCGGTAACACGGGTGTTACCGAAATAGAAAGGATCTTTTTTGTGGTTACCGAAATAGAAAGGATAAGGTTACGAAATAGAAAAAGGGTTTTTTTTTTTACATTATTATTTATTTACGTTAGCACGATACCTCTTATAACATTATTATTTATATACGTTAGCACTTACCTATTATAACATTATTATTTATATTACGTTAGCCACTATACCTATTATAACATTATATTTATATTATTACGTTAGCACTATAACCTATTATAACTTATTATTATATTACGTTAGCACTATACTATTATACATATTTTATTAGTTAGCATATACCTATTTACATTATTATTATATTACGTTAGCACTATACCTATTAACATATTATTATTTATTAGATTTTACTCACTTACTATCCTATTATAACTTATTTTTTTACGTTAGCACAACCAAAACAAATAAACGAGCACGATACCAAAACACAGATTAGATACGGTAGCACGAACCAAAACAAAAAAGAGACAACTATACCTATTTATTAAACATTATTATTTATATTACGTTAGCACTATACCTATTATAACTTATTATTATATTACGTTAGCACTATACCTATTATAACATTGTGATGCACAACCATATTAATGGTTTAAAAATCTAAAACCTACAGAACGTGATCCTAACTTGTAATAGTGGTATAATGCACCGAGCTACAGCTGCACACTGCAACGTATGTAGGACAAGGCAGAGAAGTAAACCTGAATTCCGATGACTATTAAAAAGACAAAAGTTTAGGGTTTTAATGAGAAAACTCACAATCACACAATTGAAAATTTGGCTGTATGTTTGTGTACCAGAATCACAATTTAGGGTTTGTGTTTTTGTGTCGTTAAGGTTTAAAAATCTACAGCTAGATCCAAATAGAAAGTTTAGGTCTCGCTTTGATAAGGGAACTGGCCCTTTGTTAAAAGAAAAAACTGTCTATCATTCCTAAAGAACCTCCTGTGAAGATAATCCACACATTGGAAGATCAGATGGTGATGGTGGGAGAGAGAGTAGAGTTTGAGTGTGAAGTTTCAGAGGAAGGAGCACAGGTGAAATGGTAAGGGTGATTCCTATGTGTCTTCCCTGTTTAACGATAATTGTATAGAATGTTATAATGAAAAGAGCTGGAATAAAGAGAACAGCCCGGACATGCTAGTGACCAGTTATTCATCGTAGTTTGAGAATGATGAACCCTGATTGGATCCTCTGCCTCTCCCAACACACCTGAACCAGGGACAGCAGGATAGTGCTGATGTTACTTTGGGTATCTTTCACCCACGATATGAATGGTTCTGCTCAATGGGATAAACCCACCTACCTGTAGGCTTCTCCATCACTTTTTGATCTCTTCTCTCTTTTTTGCATTAAAATGCTATAAACCTTGGCTAAGTTGCCCTTTTTAGTAAGTGAATGGTGATTCTACAAGTCGAATGGAAGTTCCTTAAACTGATTTACCAAGGGTTCTTTCTTTCTCACATTTCCCCTCTCTTGTAGTTTACAACAGGAGCATTTACTTTCTTTTCTCTATCCCTTATAAACTGTCTGAAAGCTCCTCTCATCCTGTCTAAGATCAGTCACGTTCCTTGAATGAGATCTACAAGTCTCCAGGGAGCTGCTGGCACTGAGACAGGTCTCCAAGTGGCCTTGTTAATCGTGACACAGGATAGATTTCAGCCTTTAAAATAGCTTCTAGATATATCGGCTCATTGGCTTACGTATTCCAAACGTGAGAGTCCTTGGGTGCAATCTCAAATATGTCAACTCGCAGCTGTTGTGATGTGTCCTTTGCACACAGATAAAGTGTCTTGGGATAAGGTGCCATGTCAAAAACACTCAGCACTACTGAAAAAGTCTTTTAAGAAAGTACATGGGACCTTGCCTAATCGCCCTTCCTGGCTGTGGTTCAGAGAGTCTGTGACCCTGCGCTAATAGTCAGGTAAGACTAGATAAGAAGAGGAACACGTTGTCTACATCTCAATCTACAAAGCTGTTAATTATCTTAAATACTGGAATATCCCTTTAAACTCTACACGTTAAACGTCTCAATCAAGGACCAAGATTTTTATATATTAACAAAATAATCATACGCACCTAAATGGAAGCCACTTTGTATTAACACCTGAGAAAGGTGCAGACACTTACAGAATTGCCGCATTGGGTGTGGCCCTGGCCTTAGGGTGTTGGTGATGACTAGAGATGGCCGAACTTCTGTTTGTTTCAGAACTATAGAACTTTAGTAAAAGATTTCAAGTTCTATAGTTCGAAAATTAACCCATAAATGTCAATGGAGCAAAATGAGGAAAGTTCTGATAAAATAGCAAACTAGTTCGGGTTTTTCGCATTCGGGAACTTACTTTGGGGACTTAACCCTCGAATGCAGCGTTCAATTCCGGAAACCCCAAATGTATCCTTTCTATTCGGTACCCTCACAATGTATCCTTCTATTTCGGTAACCCTCAAATGTATCCTTTCTATTTGGTAACCCTCAAATGTATACCTTTCTAATTCGGTAACCCTCAAATGTATATCCTTTCTATTTCGGTAACCCTCAAAAGTATCCTTTCTATTTCGGTAACCCTCAAATGTATCCTTTCTATTTCGGTAACCCTCAAAGTATCTTTCTAATTCGGTAACCCTCAAATGTATCTCTTTTCTATTTCGGTAACCTCAAATGTATCCTTTCTATTTCGGTAACCCTCAAATGTATCCTTTCTATTTCGGTAACCCTCAAATGTATCCTTTTATATTTCGTAACCCTCAAATGTACCTTTCTATTTCGGTAACCTCAAATGTATCCTTTCTATTTCGGTAAACCCTCAAATGTATCCTTTCTATTTCGGTAACCCTCAAATGTATCCTTTCTATTTCGGTAACCCTCAAATGTATCCTTTCTATTTCGGTAACTCAAATGGATCCTTTCTATTTCGGAACCCTCAAATGTATCCTTCTATTTGGTAACCCTCAAATGTATCCTTTCTATTTCGGTAACCCTCAAATGATACCTTTCTATTTCGGTAACCTCAATGTATCCTTTCTATTTCGGTAACCTCAAATGTATCCTTTCTATTTCGGAACCTCAAATGTATCTTTCTATTTCGGGTAACCCTCAAATGTATCCTTTCTATTCGGTAACCCTCAAATGGATCCTTTCTATTCGGTAACCCTCCAAATGGATCCTTTTTATTTCGGTAACCCTCCAAATGTATCCTTTCTATTTCGGTAACCCTTCAAATGTATCCTTTCTATTTCGGTAACCCTCAAAGTATCCTTTCTATTCGGTAACCTCAAATGTATCCTTTCTATTTCGGTAACCCTCAAATGGATCCTTTCTATTTCGGTAACCCTCAAATGTATCCTTTCTATTTCGGTAACCCTCGAAATGTCTCTTCTATTTCGGTAACCCCTCAAATGTATCCTTTCTATTTCGGTAACCCTCAAATGTATCCTTTCTATTTCGGTAACCCTCAAATGTATCCTTTCTATTTCGGTAACTATTTCGGTAACCCTCAAATGTATCCTTTCTATTTCGGTAACCCTCAAATGTATCCTTTCTATTTCGGTAACCCTCAAATGTATCCTTTCTATTTATGGTAACCTCAACGGTATCCTTTCTATTTCGGTAACCCTCAAATGTATCCTTTCTATTTCGGTAATCCTCGAATGTTTCCTTTCTATTTCGGTAATCCTTGAATGTAGCTTTCGATTTCGGTAATCCTTGAATGTAGCTTTCGATTCCGGTAACCCACAAATGTATCGTTCAGTAACTCTTGAATGAATTGTTCAATTTGCTCGAATGAAGCAAAAACTGAAACCCAATAATTGCCTGATCATGGGGAAAGTTTCCGGGAGATTGAATAAAAGTTCTTTTTGTTTAAAATGGTGCTAATTTTGCCCCAACCAATCAAATCTTAATTAACATTTGAAAGCTAACATCTGATTGGTTGGGGCAAAATTAGCAGCATTTTAAACAATAAGAACTTTTATTGAATAACCCTGTGTTTAAACAAGTTTTGGTGATATATACATGTTCTCCAGTCCATTTCCCAGGTGCCAGAAGCCATTTACAGTGAGTTACCTTTGCTATTTTATTTGTATTTTCCCCATTGACTTTAATAGGTCTGTTTTGGAACTATAGAACTATTATTAAAAGTTCTGCCATCTCTATTAAATTGTCTGGCTTCCACATTCAGTTTCCAGTACAAATTTGAGGGAATGTTGAGCGCTACATTCGAGGGTTACCGAACGCTACATTAAAGAGTTATCGTAAATAACTCGATTTTGCGATAACCCTCGAATTTGCGATAACCCTTGAATGTAGCTTTAGTTAACCCTTGAATTTGCGATTTATCAAAAATACGTCTGAGAATTCGGAAAACAAGAAAGTTCATAGTTCAGGGAGTTCTAAATAGTTCGAGTTCGTCCAAACTCATAAAGTTCGGCTCAAACTCAGGGTCATTAACTCTTTCTTTGTGCTGGAAGTGCGGGTTTTGCAAAGGACACCCACGCAACGTGTGCTCGCTATTTAATATTGTGTTTGCGCTACATTTAGAATGAGTTGTTAATGCCAGTTCATAGCTGGTGTTAACACGCACTGTGCGTAACCCCGAAATTAATTTCAGGTGAGATTAACCCCTTAGTCATTGCAGCTCTGGGTAATCTCCACGTTAATCTGTATGAAGCCAAATGCAGCCACGTGAATATTTATACTTTATTATCACATCATTTAATATTCCTGCAAATAATGCAGTTTGTATTTCTATAATTGGCATCAGTAGTAAATAATAAGAGCACTGTGATATTAAGGCCAAGGTCCCACTATGTGCGTTGCGTTGTCCGTTTTGAGTGTGTTTAAGACCATGCATTTTGTCCCCGTTCCGGTCCGTTTGCAGGTTAACAGACATGTGTTTTTCTATGCATTTGTCCACGTGTGTCCGCGTTTTCGTTCCTTTTACGTTCCTGTGCATTTTTTGGAAAATTACAGGAAATATTGAAAAACATGCAAAAAAAAATGCAAAAATAAATTTGTCTGCGTGTCAGTGTTTTTTTGCGTTCCCATAGACTATTATTAAAGTGCGATTCCGACACACATGACCATAAGTCGTGCAGGCAGATAAAAAACGGATCAAATTGATTCGAAATGCAAATTATACAGTGGGAACGGATTCTCACGTTTTCCATTATATTTTAAATACATTAAATAAATAGGGTTTAGCCCCCGAAAGCTTGTCAACTAAATAAATTGTTACTCCCTGGAAAAAGTATCACAGTACTCTTATTTATATATATATATATAATTTGCAGAAAGACGGAGGCACTCGCAGGACTTCTCCAACAACAAACGTGTTTATTAAAACGTGCAGGTTAACATGTTTCCGCCCCGTCAATGGGGCCGTTTTCAGAACGGGGCGGAAACATGTTAAAGGGCATGTCCACCCCCAAAACTATAATCCCCCCAACTACTGGCCCCACCATGTAGTGTAGTTTAATCCTTACCTCACATCCCAACTCCATCTGGTTCTCCTGTAGTCCCCCCCAAAAGTCCAAAAAACTGCCACACCAGGAGGCTAGCAGGTCATATAGGACACTGCCTCCTACCTGGCCTCAGGTAGATTTTGCCATGCGGACTGCAGCCTTCTCCCCCTCCGTTTCACTCTCCCTCCCCCCACAGCTAAAAAACCCTTCAGTGCAGTATTCCCCCATGTCCCCCAGCCCAACCGGATATTTTTTATTTTAGAAAGCTCCCAAACTCTTACTTACTCTCTACTCTTTCCTCCGGCGAAGGGAGCTGCCGGCAGCCGCGTCTGTGATTGGCTGCCGCTCAGCCAATACAGAAGCGGCTGCTGGTCCCGCCCCTCTGCTTGCATTTCCTTGCAAGCAGAGGGCGGCGGGGGGAGCGCGGCGGAGGGAAAGAGGGGAGTAGTAGTAGAGTTTGGGGGGCTTTCTACCAAACAAAAAATAGCGGTTGGGGCTGGGAGCCCAGGGGGGATCTTATATTAAAAGTTCAATTTTAGGGTGGACATACCCTTTAACCTGCATGTTTTAATAAACACGTTAGGAGTGCCCGTTATCACCAATTTCAATATATATATATATAAAGCTTGTCAACTAAATAAATTGTTACTCCTTGGAGAAAGTATCACAGTACTCTTATTTATATGTATATATTGGACTAACAGAATTCATTTTCTTGCCATTTGGATTTTGTCTTTGGATGTTACCCCTCCTGGTGTAGATAACCTGTAATTACCACCCAGACATTGAGACTTGTCATTACTGATGATCGTGTTATTTTAGGGAGAAAGATGGGGTAGAACTGACCAGGGAGGAAACCTTCAAGTACCGGTTTAAAAAGGACGGTAAAAAGCACTTTCTGATCATTAATGAAACAACACTGGAAGATGGCGGCAACTACAAGGTCAAAACCAATGGTGGCGAGTCTGTGGCCGAGCTAATGGTGCAAGGTGGGATACTGGGTGAATCCCAGTCTTTTAACTGGAACTGACAATACATTGTTATCAATCCAACACAATGTGCAGGTTGTCATGTGCTGCGTTTCTCCGCAATCAGTCCCATGCGATTTTGCAGCAAAAATTGCTGATTGCATGCGCTCCAAATAGCGAATCGCAATGCAGGGAAGCGCCCCTTGTGTGTCCAGACCAATTGCCCGACACTAATGTGCGCTTTTTAACGTGCAATCGGATTGCAGTGGCAGTTGGAATTGTGTGTTAAAACGTGGTTGTGTGGCCTAGCCCTAAATGTTCGCTTAAAGGACAACTCCACCCTCATAAGTACATCTTTTAGAAAGAACGGCCTCTTTAAAATATGTTGATATATCATAGTTTGTCCTATGAATTCATTACTGTATGTCTGCTACGCTTCTGGATGCCTCATGGAAACTGAGCAATTTAGAAACCTGTACTGAGCCTGTACTGAGCCTGGGCATGCTCAGAAGAGGCAGACAGGGGATTAACATTCAGTCATTTGCTGTGATGTCAAATCCATAATTGGCAGTTGCTAATTGAAAGAACCAGGAAGCAGAAACAGGGGAAACAGGACATTGTGCAGGTTAGACTTATATATTTCACATTTCAAACTATTACAGTTTAGGGTTTTGGGGGGTGGTTTACCTGTATGTATGTTTTCATTTTAGGGATGGACTTGCCCTTTAAAGGTGATGTTGGAAGTTAATTATTGGAGGGGGGGGGTCTTATAAATATGTTTTTTATTGAAGTATCTATAACATACATATATATTCCATACAATATAATTTTATTTTGTTGGAAAAAAACCTGTGTAATAAATGTTTCTGACCAGTAGGTGGTGCTAGATTACCATTAAGAACAAGACTGACACAACTGGACAGTCAAGTCATATTCTTGATTGATGTTTTATGTGAATGTAGGGATAAAATATAAATACAGAAAACTACCTAGACCATTGCACATTAATCAGGTTGGTACACTGACAGGAACATATACTGCATGTCTGTGTCTAAAGCAATGAAGATTTATGCATTATACATTTATACATTATCGATAACATGCGGTATCGCTAAATTGCAAATAAGACCCATAATCTCATATTATAAGATTTTTTTAATTAGTATGTCCATATTATGTGTAACTGCCATACTGCTTGTTCTCCTGCTGTGAATCGTCTAGAGCTGCACAGACGCAATGGATTCACAGTATAGTTACACTGTCCGCGCGCGATCTTAAGTTGCCAATAAAGTTGTTCTATGACCGCTCTGTAAAAATAAAGCTGACAATCGTTATATTGTCGTTATGGCATTAACTTGTAAATACGTCCCTTAACGCCTGGTGATTCCGTCAATGACATGGGGTGGATCTAGGGCACAGCCGCCTGTTGAACTTTGTTTATACTGTGGTGACAAGGGGGTCTTTACTGGCAGGAATTATGGGAAATGTGGATTTGTTTCCAGAACGTTCTGTTTACCCAGCAGCCCTAGAAAAATGAGAATGGTGAGAGAGAAAAACCAGGGGACGCCTCTCCTTCCCTCTCCATGAGATAACAAGGAGGATTCCCTAAACAAGGGTTTATCCGACATATACAAATACTGCACAGCCATCGGCAATAGATCACTTCCTTCCATGCAATAAGAATAAAGACTAAGCTCAGTCTGATTAATTCCCTACACCGTTCACTATGGCTTCCCTCACGCTCAGTCCCAATTATATTCTATAGAAAGGGTTTGCTGAGCAGACCTAATAACGCATAGATATGAAGGGAGATACTATTGAGAAAATAACATGAGCTATAAGCAAAGGGAATTGACTATATATAAAAAGCACATATAACATAATCATTTGGCCTAGAGTCCTGCATCGGGTCGGCTACCCGCGGTTAACCCTCATTGACTTTGAATTGGTTGCGGTTCGGGTAAAGAGAACCGCAGGTTGGGTAGAAAAATTCCAGTCTTTAAAAAAACCAAACCATTTTTTCCAGTCTATGAAGAGAGATCCGTCAGTTATACCTGGAACTGACAATACATTGTTATCAATCCAACACAATGTGCAGTGTGTATAGCACCTTACACTAAATCACACTATGTTATCAATCCAACACAATGTGCAGTGTGTATAGCACCTTACACTAAATCACACTATGTTAT
>JAACNH010000687.1:1131-25184 GCA_019447015.1 Hymenochirus boettgeri
ATCGGCTCGTAAATTCGATAATTCTCGAAAACCGCGTCAACGAACGTTCAATAATTATGGAAAGTTCGAACGTCCGAGAAATCCTTCAGTAAAAGTTTGAAAGTTTGAATTTGGACCCTTTCAAGTCAATGGGAGAGTGATAGTTTGAAAAAACTGGGTTTATTACAGCTAAACTAACAATGGTAACTTACTGTAAATGGTCTTGAACATGGGCGACTATCACCAAAGCCTTTGAAAACGCTAAGCCCTAGCACCCCACAAATAGCGTGCAAGGTTCTGTTTTTTTCGGCAAGGCTAGCAATTAGAAAGTTACGCCATCCGTGATTCTGAACGATACTTTGCGGGGGGTCTTCGAAAATGGCCGTACTTAGGTGGTGTCGCCGGATCAACGGAGTACTTTTGAGGAAGTTGGAAAAGCGAACAAAGAAGCATCTTTCGATAGGTTGTAGCGCCAATTGAACATGAGGTTGATACGCTCTAATGCGATAATGTGCTTGAAAAAGTGGTCAACGAAAGTTCAAATTTAAGAAGTACGCGAAGATTCGAGAAGTCCCCGAAGGAAGCTCCTTCTGGTAAAAGTTTTGAATAATCGAAATTTGGACCCATGTCAAAATTACAATGTGAACAGTGAGGGCGTTGAAAAAGCTAGGGATTTGCTACGCCTAACACTAACTAGTAAACTGTGATAGAATTGCCGTGACACCTGAAACAGTAGGTCTTGGGGAAACATGGCACTTCAGGGCCGGAAAACGGTTTAAAGGCAGAGCTTCCTAAACAAATACGGCATTGGTCTGCAGTTTTATGGTTGAGGTCCTCAACATGAGGAATTTGTATGGTAAGAATATAGAGGGTGCGGAAACGTAAGTATACGTTCTATACTTCCCCCAAACTGGAAACTTATTGGAACTGTGGTCTCCAAACTAGTGTTATTTTTAAATGATAAGGAACCAGGTTCCACCTTTAAAAAATAAACCATTGAACCACCTATCTGCATGCCTGCACAGTCCAAGATATGAAGAAATCAACGACCAGAAAGTTAGGTGGGGGAGGTCTGAAATCTGTGGTCAGCACTACTTAATTCCCTCTTACTAATCTTTGGTTGGCACATGCTCAGTGCATGACTGAAGTGTAGGGTGGGGAGAACAGAAAAAGCCTTTGTGGTCCCTCCCCCACTTGCACAGCAGACCAATACCACATACCCCTACAGAGACTGTGTTAAAAAACAGCCTTTTCAGCGAGAAAGAAAGAATATCAGACAGTTGTCTGTCTCTGCTGAAAAGGCTTGTTGTCCGTATATGGGGGGGTATTGGACGGTTGAGGTGCAAGGGGGGGAGTAGCCAATAAAGGAGAGGCTAATAAGTGGAAGGGGCCACAGGACCATGGAGTGGGAGGGGCCCAAGAGGGCTGCAGAAAGGCCCAATGGAGCTATAAGAGAAGGCCTGGGTGGGTCTGCAAGTGGAGGGGCCATTGGCCTTTGGGTGGGAGGGGCCACATGACCGCAAGTGGGGAGGGGCCAACAGGAGGCTGCAAGGGAAAGGTCCAAGGGGGCTGGAAGGAAAGGGACGGGATGGGTTCTTCAAAAGGGGTAGGGCTGCAGGGCCTGCACGTGGGAGGAGACACATGGGAGAGAAGCCAGGCACAGAGTGGGAAGGGCCACATGGGTCTGCAAGGGAATTTAACCAAGGGCCACTGCAAGGAAAGGACCAAGTGGGCCTGCAACGGGAAGGGCCCCACAGGGGATTGGTCCATGGGGGCTCACGAGGAGAGGGGAGACACAGGAAGAGGGACTGTCACATGGTTAGAGCAGGAAGGAAGTGCAGGGGATCTGGTGATGTCCTACCATATCACACACATAAATGTATATCTTCAAAAACCTATGTAAATAATACTGAAAGTAAATTGCAAAAATTCCTCAGGAAAGCAATCCTGTTAATTTACCAAAAGTCATCTAGTTACCCTTTAAATTCCCTAATCCTTCAGCTATAACAGGTAGCGAATTAATTAGGTTTCCATCTTCGGATCTTGGTTTGTCAAGTTCCTGTTGCCAGCATTTTACATGAAAAGGTAATAAAAGGACTCTTTGAAGATGAAATTTAACTGTTTCATTTAACATTTTAGACTGAAGAAGTGCAGATAAACGTTTTAGAATGAAGAATGCACATTAAAAATGAGTACAGTAGTAAGTGGAGTTAAAGGATCAATTGTTATCTCAAAAAGATATGTCCAATGGAAAAAGTGCACATACCCTTTTTCACATTCAAATTTTACATTAAAAATGTTCTTAATTAAAGAAACAGAAGGCGATCTCAGAAACAGGAGCCGGGGCAGTAGGCAGGAAGGTGCTGGTATGGCGTGGTTGTGTGAATAAGTCGGACCAATACTTACCCTTATATTAGTGAACAGTGAATGTCTATATGGGCTCCATGTGAGGCATTCCAATAAAACCAAACACCTATATTCAGAGATTTCATACCATCAGTGGACAAAAATTTAGGACATCCCAGACCTCGATACTGAAAACAAAGCATTCCTTCTTCAGGTCTGAGGGATGTCTAACAATTTGTCCCACAGGGACAAGGCTTGTCAGTATTTCTATGAGAAATATGAAAGCAGGCTTGTATTGGTTTTAATATAGAATTGCTACTTTTCTTGGCCCCCAGCTGGAAAAAATTCCTGGGGGAGGAACATTGCGAAGGAGTTTGTCGCTAAGGTAAACAGGGACCAGGCCCATTTTTCAGAATGTTGAAGCATCACAGGTTAGGTATAGCTGGCATAAACCCACGGGTTTTTAAGGCAATGTTCACACTATATAAATGTACGTAGAAGGAACATCATATTCAAATGAGGTATCTCATAGTGTGTCAGTGATTCAATGGCCAGCATGTGTTTCAAACACACTGCTCACAGCTCGTAGGTGTGAATGGTACCGTTCACTTCTATGTGCAAAGTTGGGGAAAATCGCACGAAACACTCTCTAGTGGCATAAGCCCTAACTTTGCTTGTGGCAACATATCCAAATATCTGGCAACAATAATAAACATTCTTGTACATCACATTTAGGTCTCAAAAAAGACAGTGGGTTAAAACTAGGGCAGGGATGTCCAAACCTGCATGTCCCTCCGGATGGTAAGAAATACAACTCACAGCATTCCCTGCTTCCTAGAGGGGTGGGTTGGTAATGCTGGAAGTTGTTAAGTTTTCAAACATGGAGGACCCACAGGTTGGACATCTCTGACTTAGGGGAAGAAAGAGAAAAGAACTTGGTGTGATGATGTTGGCCACTTTACCTTTATGAAAGAGAGGAAATAAAGTGCTCAACCAAAGAATTGAAAAAAAGAAATTAAGAAAAAAAAAACTCACGTTAAGATGCACCAGGACCGGTTCCTTCATCTTTTACCCCCCGGTACTTTTCTGGTTATGGTTAGTTTTTCCGGGCCTGACGTTACTCTAATCACATGGACTAGACACTGTGCTCCGATTGGAGACGCATATTTTGCTAGTGTCTCATTGCACTGTGTACGAGTTTCTATTCTAGTCAAACTAGAAAAATAAAACACACAAAGGGTGGTAAGGGCAACGTCCATGGCTCTCCAAGGTGTGTTATCAAGTGTGTTATATCAAGGTGTGTTTTACCGTCGTTATTGGTGTAAAGTGATTTCTCTAAAAAATCTTTTTGGCCTGCAATTGTTGAAATTATGCTATTGTGGGACGTGTGCCTACCTTAAGGGCTAGCCACACTGGCGCATTTTGGCCCGGTTTGTGCATCATTCGCATGTTGCGGTGACGTTTGATTTATAATATAAATCGTGGGGAAGAAGTGCTACTGTATGGGCTTGCCAATAACCATTTTTAGTGTTTGTGTCAAAAAATACACCAAATAACAAGTCTAGGAAGCGCATAAAAAGCATACACAATCAATACTTTTTTTACCCATAATTCCATAGGAAGCGCACATAAGAGAGAACTCAAGCGGATGGCAAAGCGAACAGAAACCTTTTGGTGCATTGCATTGGTCCCTCGCATAATGGTTTTCGGGCATTTAAACAACGTATTTGTTCAAACTAAAAATGCACAGCTGTGGAGAATGAAATTGCCGACATAACACGGGCAAGCACAATTATAGGGGTTGTCCATTCATTGACTGCAAGGAAGGATCCTGACAGTTTTTGCTGTTGATGGGTAAAATTTCAAAAGGGCAAGTTATAAGTTGGTGTTTTTTGGCTCTGTTACATCAAACGGTGAGAAGGAAGGGGTGTCGTGTGGGTAACCTAATAATGTTATTAACAAAGTCAACAGAAACCACAATCAGAGTAGGGATACTTTTGTGGTGTCTTTAAATAACAACCGTTCCACACCACTAGAAACACAAAAGTTGTGGGTTATTAAAACTCGGACCCCCAATGTATGTTACTGGGTCTGAGAAGAATGTAGTGTTAAGATGAAAACATTAATCGTGCCTAACAGAGGCAGGTCCTCGTACGTAACTGTTTGTTACTTCTAGGGCAGGACAGAATGCAGCTTCCTTGTTTAACCTCATGAGCCTTACCGGTGTTGATGGAAAGTGCCGGACATCTTGGATCTTCATTAAGGCTCGTTATCTCCTCCTCCTTGATTGCTATGACCTTGATTTTACACAGGTGCGAAAAAGTACTGTCCATGTACTCTGGGCGCATGTGATACGTGACATCAGTGTGTGCATGCCAAGTGCGCGCATGAGTCAGCTCGCCGCACCAAGCTGATACAAGTTGCAGCATGCTGACGCACGCACTACGCGTCATGCAAGAGAGGAACGGTAAGTATTGGAACGGGTATTCCAGTGGACGTTGTTTATGGCAGGTTCATTGGTCAGTTTTAAAGCTGGATGAGTTTTACAAACAAGGATGTTACAGTTACTGTATGATAAGAAAGTCTAGAGGTGATCCAGGGAGGAAAATCCGGATTGGAACTGGGAGTCAGAAGGAAATTTTTCCCCCTTCATAAATTTGGTGGTGTTTTTGACTTCCTCTGGAATCACAGTTAGGCAGGAATGAGGTATTGCTAGATGGGGGGGGGACTGGATGGACGTATATATTTATTCAACCTAATACATAAAAAAATTAAAACTTGTTTTTAGAGGTGTATTATCCCTTTTAGCAGAAGGCATCGGGGGAACGAAGGCCCGGTAAGTTACCTTGGTGGCATCTTTTTGGCAGCTGTAAACCTTTGCACGGTTCGAGGTTTTACAGCCTTTTCCAGCCCAATTAAAATTTTGTTTTAGGGGGGACCTACCCTGTTAATATACAGTATATATAGATAGTAGACACAGTTAAAGACCCAATTTTCTTTGTTGCATTGGAACTATTCATAGCTATTGTGTCCTTCGGGTGTTCTTAGTGATGTTGCAGTGTGCACAGATTGGCAATCGTGCAATGTCACACCTCGGAGTGCATTGCAATTGTGACAAAAATATGCGGATTGCACTCGCTCCGAAATGTAGCGCTTTCATCGTATTATGTTTTCCGTCATAGTGCTGACATGGCTATTTCCTTACCCCATTTTTATGAGGGAATCCTTTTTCTTTTGGTTGTTACCAACATATGGTTCTGACAATATGACAGGGTGGCTGTGTTATACTCTATACATGGTTGTACAGCTTGGATATAGAGCATGTCAATAGGTTCTCCTGTTGAGGACTTCTTGAAGCCTAACACCTTTTATTCACATTTAAAGCAGCCCTTGTACTTGGGGTTTTCTATATAAATCTAGAGCCTTTACTTTTACCTTTCCCATAAAAAGAACTTCGGTTTTGTCCGTTTTAAAGGGCAGTCCAACCCCCAAAACAATAAATGCAAGATCCAAAGATCAGCTTACTCTTACATGTGCAGCTCACATTACGTGTTTCCAAAGCTCTATAGTTGCTGAGGATGTGCTGTGCCTGCAACTCTACCAGGAAACGAGCACTAGGAGGCTGAGGAAGGAGTAAAAAATGCGTACGCCTATATTGATGCATCGTCGAGGTGTGAGCTTGTGTGCGCATTCGGACACCACTCAGTGAAAATCGTGCATCCCTCTCCTCCACTCCTCACGGGTACGCGACTTCCCGACATTGTACGAGTATTGTTGTTATTACTTCCGCGTCAAGTGATTATGCGGATGGCGGACGCGCGCGTACACCAAAGCCACGAGATCTGCTTGCGAGAACTTTCCAGAGCAACATGCACCGTGCACGATCGAGATGAACAGACAGAGGGGAGCCGCGTGGTGATGTAGGCCGCATAATTAGATGAAAAGGACCGGGTAATGAAAAACTATTTTTTGAATGAAAATTTCACATAGGCGTTTTCAGGGAGGGGATACTAATCTTAGAATGTTGCAAAGTTGTTTTTGGGGTGACATGCCCTTTACGTATTTTCTTTTGGTTGCAATATACCCCAATGATGTTATAATTGAAACAGTGTTGACTTTCTCCTGTGTAAGTCCTGGTAAAAGTATGGGAAGTTCTTATAATGAGGGTATCTTTTTTGTTCTAGTAGTTTTATGATGGTTCCAGTAAGTAGAGGAGGCTAATCGCGAGAGCATTCGTAGATATCGGCTTCCATTAATCCGTAACCCATTCTTCCACTATTAATAAAAGATCCAGATAGTTCACTGGTAAAATATTCAATTATAATAGCACAAGCACTCTCAATAGTGCCATTCTCTAGGGGGAGGAAGATTTTAGGGTTATTATTATTTTTTTACAGCACTGGCCTTTTTTAAAGAACACTTATTAGCACTTTCAAATAGAACAACACAAGATACAATTGTTGCCCAAGTTGGAACAGAAAACTGCAATGCAACAGTAATTGGACAAAATGATATTGATATGATGTGAGGCGGCCAAAAAAAATGGCTGAAAGTTACGCTGTTTATGCTTGCCCCTATTTTTTTTGGGTCAAATTATAGTATCCATCAACAAAAGTGGGGAATTATATTCAGGGTATGCAGGCGGGTTGTTTTGTTACTAATTTTAAAAACGCTAATAAAGTCCAGAATCTGTAGAAGGATTTAAAAATAGCAAACACTCTGTGCTGAAAGGTGGTGTGCATTCCCAACCTTCATATACAATAGACAAATAAGTCAAGGACCCACAGTACTGACTATTAGAATGTTTTTATTATGCATGCTCTAGGTCAATTCACAGAAGTACGAGTCACACAGGACATACCTTTAGTGACATTCTATCGGTTCTCTCTCTTGTGGTGAGGATTTAGTAAGATTTGGTAATAATTTTACCCATAAATCCTCCGATGTCCTACAAATGTACAATTGGTGGGTGTGTGTTGTAATGTAAAATTGCGATAAAAATGTATTAAACCAGTTTGATGTGAATTGTAAACATTCTTCTGGCATTTAATAAACAAACGTGGGATAAACTCTCCATTCTCCAGATTCTATCAAACACTTTGTAGTTAATGGTTATTAAATTAACTACTTACATCTGTGTCTATGTCTTGTCATAGAATTAGCCAATGTTCTGCTGCTGCACTTCGACTCCTCAGATCAACTCTTCCACCTCTTCACCAACGCAGCCGTGAGCCAGAAACTTCCATAGCAATGCACTGAGAGTGCAGACTGGATCTCTACGAATAAAATGGTTCTCACGGGTGCATCCAAATCAGAATGGACCTGTTAATCAACCATAGAATCCTTTTCATTTATTTTCTGTTCCAATATGCTCAGTCTATTTAATGGGCATGTCCACGAAAAGAAAACTGCGTCCACTTATTTGCCCATAAACCCAAACTGATATTTTAGTATTCTAACCGACATTCATTTAAATGATACTATGTCATAATCTCTCTTTGTAGAGGTTTCTCCTCCTCCCCTGATAATAAGCATTAGAAAATTGGCATATGCAGAGGAGGGTGGCAAGGGAAAGAGCAGCCCAATTTCATTGGATGTAGTCAGCAGACATCTAGTGACCCTGCATGGAGGAGGGGAACCAGCTTCCTTGCCAGAGCTGGAAGCAATAGTTATCCCTAAAAACCAGCTGTAATACATTAATAAGTGCGGAAATATATTGGTTGAATTTGGGGGCAAGTAGTACAGACAAGCGACCAGTTTTTTGTTGTTAGGGTGAACATTGCCCTGTCTGTATAAAAGCACAAAATCAGGTGAAATCCAAATGGCCAATGGGCAGTCCAAACTGCATTTGACAACCAGATGTTGCAATAGTTCAGTTTCCCATGTGCTATTGGTTGCAATACTTACTTGATAAAAGACTCATGATGCCATTTCAAGGGCTTCAAAATCAACGCCTTTCCATTCGTTGACATCTCTGCCCACTAATGTGTGTTGGCATTGTGTGGGTCTCTGGGGGATGGTGAAGTAACTGATCTTACCACTAAAGATGAACAGGGAAAAAACATTTTAATGAGATAAACAATTCGATCTATTGTATCTTAAGGGTAACTGTGGTCTCAATTTTCCAAACTAGTAAGAATGATATAAAACCTTCCATCGCACCTTCAAAAATAAAACATAAATCACATCTCTAGATACATTTGTGAGAAGTATTGCTGCAAAATTCAGCAATGTAACTTCCTGGTTGAACTTTCCTGTATACCATGTGACAGCCTCCTGCCTGGCATTAATAAGTCCCTCTTCTCAACAAAAGATTTTTTCCTCATGGTACTTCTTGATTTCCCCAGCAATAAGTGCTTAACTGAGCATGCTTCGCCCCCGGGGGAAAGGGCGACAGATCGGTAATGTGATGTCACTTCAAACCTAATGGAAGCAGGAATTGGAACCACATTCACCCCAATGTAATTTCTCACAGGCTCCAGCCAGAGATGGAGTGTTGGGCTCAGGTAAAGAAATACTGCAGGCTTTTATTTAAAACATTGTTTTAAAACTTGTTGAGACACAGTTCGCCCTTTAAGGGGATATTATGGATCTCTAAATTAAAACATTTCCAGAGCCCCCACAAATAAAAGTATGATGCTCTGAAACCAATATTGCAAAATGAACAACTTGAGGGGTCACTAATCTATAACTACAGCATTTCCTTTGTAATTAGCTTTATGGGACTTGCAGCTTTCAGTTCCTGGACAAGTTCAAAGATTCAAAGAATACTTTTATACAAACACTGATTACGTCAGGTAAGTCGTTTCCCGCCTCATCCTGACAATATTTGCACTAATATTTTCTTTCCCACCAGCCAGGGAGACCAAAGCTGAAAATTCTGCAAAATCGGAAACTTTTTAAACAAAAGACGAACAGGAGGTAGGAATAATTGCTCTATCTCTTAAAAATTACAGATTTCAGGGGATCCAGGGAATTCTTTTTAGGGTTTATTTTTGACTTTTAGAAATAAAGGTGTGAAAAGACCCCTTATGTGTAAAGTACCAAGTCTGTGGCACAATGTCATTTGATCCCCGTCCTTCAATTGGCTGTGAGTCCCTCAAACCACTAAAAACACACGACCGACCTGCCAACCAAGGAAAGAAGAAGTAGTTCCAACCAAAACCTAAAAATCTCCATAAAAACAAGTAGCCCTAAGCCAATCCATTTTGTGGAAGAGAATTAAAATATGGAAATTAAAATGGAATGCTGTGATGAACGCGGACAGTTTATTTAAATGCTTTGAGACGATCGTAAATTCGATAATTCTCGAAAAACGCAACAACGAACGTTCGTTAATTATCGAAAGTTTGAAAAGTCCGAAAAAATATCATTAGTAGCAGTTTGTAAGTCGAATTGGAGCAATCAAGTTCAAGGGAGGTGATATTTGAAAAGGCTGGGTGTTATTACAGCTACTAAACTTAACAATGGGAAACTTACGGTAAATGTGTGGGCACCTGGGAAATGGTCTGCGGGAACAGGCACTATCACCAAAACTTGTTTTAAAACCTTCCTTAAACACTAGCGGGAAATTGTCGTATTTTGCGCCAACGCTTAGCAAGCAATTGTCAGGGGTTTTGTGCAAGCTACATTAGAGGGGACGGCCAATTAGAGGGTTACAAATGATCCTTCGAGGGTCAGTGGAAAATAAGAGCCATAAATTCGAGGTTTACGAATCGAACGATACTCTTTGAGGGTTAGCGGAAAACGAACCATCCTTTTGAGAGGTAGCGGAAATTACACATTCAAGGGTTAGAGATCGGCTCGTAAACTTCGAGATTTCTTCATCAACGAACGCTCAATAATTATCGAAAGTCCGTAAGTTCGAAGTCGAGGAAATCATTCAGTAAAATTTTGAAAGTTCGAATTCAAAGGATCCATTCAAGTCATGGGAGAGTGACTAGTTGAAAGGGCTGGTTTATTACAGGCTAAATTAACAATGGTAACAACTATAATGCTGTGGCAACTGAGAAAAATGGGTTCTGGGGAACATGGCACTATCACCAAAACTGTTAAAAACACTTCAAAAAAAAACACTAGCGGGCAATTGTCGGGTTTTGCGCCAAGCTACATTAGAGGTTACGGCCATTTGAGGGTTACCAAACGATACTGTCGAGGGTCAGCGAAAATAGAGCATAAATTTGAGGGTTACCGAAATCGAATGATAATTAAAGAGTTAGGAAAAAAAGCAATACTTTAGAGAGTAGCTTGGTAGAAGTTAAGGAAAATGGTTTTAAACTGGGGAAGTAGGAGGTTTACAGAAAAACCAACCACACACGATTCAGTATTTGACATTGTTTGACTCCACCACTCTTTAGATTACAAGCTGGGTGTCACAGAACCTGCAACACAGAAGCCGTGGAGAAACATCCCCACTAGCACAGAGGAGAAGGTAAAGAAATTGAAAAAATCTCAGAGGAGCCCTTAAAACTTGTGGATGATCCAGAAATGGGCCTTGTCAAAAGAAGTTAGAAGGAAAGAAACAAACCAATACCAACAGTGAAGGGGAAAAGCAAGACAGAGGAAGAAACATGGTCATCCCATATGTTAGCAGGGGTCTCCGGAGAAATTAAGAAGAATTTCGAAAAACATAGTAGCCCTGTCTGCTTTAAACTGAAAAAACAATGAGGCAGCAGCAATGGTAATCGAAAAGACCCAATTACCCCCCCCCCCCCCCCCCCCCAAAACACAAGAAAGCGACATTCATATATGCAGTGCAGTGCAGTGAAAGAATGCTCTGATTTGTATGTGGGGGAGACCAAACAGGCAAACTGCATAAACGTATGGCCAGCACAGAAGAAGAAGAGCCAATTCCTCCGGGTTCATGACTCAGCCGTGTACCGCATCTTAAGGATAAAGGACATACTTTGGAAGATTGTAATGTTAACATATTGGCGAAGGAACTGACTTGGTTAAAGAGAGTGATAAGGGGGCCATTATGTGAAATAAAGAAACCAAGCCTAAATAGAGGTGGGGGCGGTTCGACACCAACTGTCTCTGCCATGTACATGTGTTTTAACACCTTACTCTGGGCGTTCATATAAAAACTTTAGCCACTATTAATCACACCCTTAACACTGGCTGTGTATGCTTAATGGGATTTCCAGGTAATAATTGCCACAGATTCTTGTAAAGTCATTCTGAATTGAGAAAGCCAGTCGGATGACTAGCGAAACGTCTTCAAGAATACATTTCAAGTCCAGTTGATCTAATTGATAAAAACAGAGATACATTTAATGGTTTGCCGAACGGCTCATAAATTCGATAATTCTCGAAAACCGCAACAACGAAGGTTCGTTAATATCGAAAGTTTGAAAGTCCACACCAAATCCTTTTTTAAGTAGAAGTGATAAGTCGAATTTGGAGCAATTAAAAAAATTAACAATGGGAGAGTGATAGTTTGAAAAGCTAGTTTATTAGAGCTAAACTAACAATGGTAACTACTTAAAAAGCGTGCACTGGGAAAATGGTCTGGGGAACATGGCATATCACCAAAACTTGTTAAAACACTTCCTAAACATAGCGGGCAATTGTCTGGTTTTGTGCAAGCTCATTAGAGGGTTTAAGGACAATTAGAGGGTTACCGAACAATACTTTCGAGGCAGCGAAAACAGAGCCATAAATCAAGGGTTACCGAAATCGAACAATACTGGCGACGGTTAGCGAAAACGAACAATAATTAGAGAGTTAGCAAAGGATTGATTTAAGGTTTGCAACGGATCCTCGTAATTCGATAATTACGAAAAACCACAACCAACGAAACGTTTTCGATAAATTACCCAAAAGTACGAAAAAGTACGAAAGTTGAAAGTACGAGAACTTTGGGTCAGGGAGTAGTTCGAGAAGTCCGAGTCTGTTCGAACTCCATAAGTCATTCTACAAGAAGCAAGCCAACACAGAAATGGAGGAATGACGTGATATTTCATCACGGTTTTGAGGAAAGATCACAAGAATATACTTATAGGTGAAAGCGTCAAAAAATTTTTTGTTTGAATTGCTTTTGCACGTGCGGATTGCCATTCTGTTCACCAGATTGTGTCTGGGAAGGGGACAGATGGTAAGTCACGTGGGAATGCAACTACAGGGCGGAGAAACCGGGAGTTGCCCGGAGGAAACCCAACACACAGAGCAGAGGGCTCACAGGACTCCTTCAGGTGTGTACAAGGGGGGAATCGAACAGGCCCCATTGTTTTTTTTTACTGCAGCTACATCTTGTTACACTCTGCTACAGAGGGCTGGCCCAACACTAATTCTTTTTTTTTGTCTAAGGACCTTTTGACGTTCTGACAAGTTATGACAGCAAGACTAGCGATGTGCATAAAGGGTGGAGCTATCACTGCCACAGTTTGTATTGATTTAGAAGACAAAGCCTAAAGCTGGCTATACACAGAAGTAGAGATGGCAAACTACATTAGAGGGTACGGCTTTTCGAGGGTTTACCGAACGATTACTTTTTTTTTTTTGAGGGTCAGCGGAAAATAGAGCCATAAATTAGAGGTTAACGAAATCGAAACGATACTGTCGAGGTTAGCGAAACTGAACGATATGAAGGGCTAGGCCACACTACTACTGCGGTTTTCGCGCACGTGTTCCCACTCACGAGTGCGCCCCCCATTTGCGCCTAAAATGGAAATCGCGAGAACGAAATCCCCACTTTTCCGATACGCATGCGATTGCGCGTCCCGTTCGCGTTTGGAACGCATGCGCAAAACGCACAAGAAAAGCGCACACAATCGCGTTGTGCGATAAGGCTCGCGGTTTTGTACGCGATCCTGTGCATTGCAGTGTGGCCCTCGCCTTAGAAGTAGCAAACCAATACATTTAATGATTTGTGAAGGGCTGTAAATTCGATAATTCTCGAAAAAAGCAACAACCGAACGTTCGCTACTAATCGAAAAGGCCGAAAAGATCCTTAGTCGAAGTTTGAAAGTTAGAATTTGGGAGCCATTCAAGTCAAAGCGGACTAACAAGGTAGACTTACGTAACTGCTGTGTGGTACCTGGGAAAATGGTATGGGGAACATGGACTATACACCAAAAACTTTTTTAAAACACTTTCCTAAACACAGCATGCAATGTCGGGTTTTTGTGCAAGCGTACAGTAAGAGGGTTTACGGCCAATTAGAGGGTTACCGAACGATACTTTCGAGGTCAGCGAAAATAGAGCCATAAATTCGAGGGTTACGAAATCAAACGAAACTTGAGGGTTAGCGAAACGCACAATACTTAGAGAGTTAAGCGAATGACACATTCAGGGTTACGCGACCGGCTCGTAAATTCGATAATCTCAAACCGCGTCAACGATTCTACGCCGATAATTATCGAAAGTCCGGAAAGTTGTAAACTACGAGAAATCCTTCAGTAAACGTTTGAAAAGTTCGATTTGGACCCCATTCAAGTAATGGGAGAGTGAAAAGGTAACAGGTGTGTTCTTATGGCACTGGGAAATGGTTATGGGGACATTGGCACTATCACCAAAACTTGTGTTCGTTATTAAAACATTCCTAAACACTAGCGGGCAAATTGGCGGGTTTTGCGCCAACACTAGCAAAGGCAATGTGGGGTTTGCGAAGATTAAATTAGAGGGTTACGGACAATTAGAGGTTTACCAAACAAAATATTCTTTCGAGGTCAGTGAAAATAGAGCCATAAATAGGGGTTCGAAATCGAAACAATACTTTTGAGGCGTTAGGCAAACGATATATTTAATCGTTGTAAAACGACTCGTAAATTTGATCATTATCGAAAACCCGCAACCCGAACGTTCGTTAATTATCGAAAGTCTGAAATATCCTTTAGTAGAAGTTGATGTTCGATTGGAGCAATTTAAATCAATGGGGAATGAAGTTTGAAAAGGCTGGGTTATTACGCTAAAACAACAATGGTTAAACTACGAGTAAATGGGCTGTCGGCTCCTGGGAATGGTCTGGGGAACATGAACTAGCACCAAAACTTGTTAAAACACTTCTAAAAACACTAGCGGGCATTGGCGGGGTTTTTCGCCAACCCCAACTAGCCAAGCAAGTGTCAGGTTTCGCGCAGCTACATTAGAGGGTGACGGCCAATTAGAGGGTTTACGAAACAATCCTTCCGACGGTCAACGAAAAATAGAGCCATATAAATTCCGAGGGTTACCAAAATCGAAACGATGACATTTGAGGGTTAGCGAAAACGACAATACTTTGGAGTTTGCGAATGACACATTCAAGGGTTAGAGATCGGCTCGTAAATTCAAATTTCTCGAAAAGGGCCCATCAACGAACGGTTCAAATATCGAAAGTCCGAGAAATCCTTCAGTAAAAAGTTTGAAGTTCAAATTTGGGCATTCAAGTCAAGGGAGAGGATAGTTGAAAAGGCTGGTTTATTACAGCAAAATTAACATTGTTAATACTGTAAAGAGGCGGTGGGCAAATCGGAAATGGGTGAGGGAACATGGCACTATCACCAAAACTTGTTTTAAAACAATTCCTAAACATAGCGGGCAATTGTCGGGTTTGGCGCCAAGCTTGCATTCAGGGGTTTACGGCCAATTCGAGGATACCAAACGATACTTTCGAGGGTCAGCGAAAATAGAGCCATCATTTCGGGGTTCCGAAATCGACGATAGTTTCAGGTTAGCGAAAACAAACAAACTTTAGGAGTTAGAAAACGATACATTAATGGTTTGCGACCGGCTCGTAAATTCGATAATTCTAGGCAAACCGCAACAGCGAACGTTCGTTAATTATCAAAAGTCCGAAAAACCTTTAGTAGACGTTTGAAAGTTCTAATTTGGAGCAAAGGTAAATCAATGGGAGAGTGATAGTTTGAAAAGGCTGGGTTTATTACAGCTATAAACCCCTAACACCTGGTCAACATTACTGTAAATGGCTTGGCACCGGGAAATGGTTCTGGGAAACAATCGCAAACTATCACCAAAACTTGTTAAAACCCCTTCCTAAAACATAGCGGGCAACGTCAGTTTTTGCGCAAGCTACATTAGAGGGTTTTACAGCTTACTTAGGGGTGATGAACGATACTTGCCCGGGTCAGCGAAAATAGAGCCATAAATCAAGGGTTACCGAAAATTACGAAACAATTTACTTTGAGGGTTAGCGAAAATGAACAATACTTTAAAGAGTTAGGGATGACCACATTCAGGGTGAGGATCGGCTCGTTAAATTCGATAATTCTCGAAAACCACATCAACGAACGTTCCCTAATTATCGAAGTCCGGAAAGTTCGAAAGTCTGAGAAACCTTAGTAAAAGTTTGAAAGTTCGAATTTGGACCCATTCAAGTCAATGGGGAGAGTGATAGGTTGAAAAGGCTGGGTTATTACAGGCTAAACTAACAATGGTAACTTACGTAAATGGGCTGTGGCACCTGGGGAATGGTTGGGGAAATGGACTATCACCAAAACTGATAAAAAACACTTCCTAAACACTAGCGGGCAAATGTTCGGTTTTGCCGCAACACTAGCAAGCAATTTCGGGGTATTGCGCAAAGCTACATTAGAGGGTTACGGCCAATTAGAGGGATACCGAATGATACTTTGAGGGTCAGCGAAAAATAGAGCCAAACTTCGAGGGTTACCGAAATCGAACGATCTTTTGAGGGTTAACAAAACGAACAAGACTTTCGAGAGTTAGCGAATGACACATTCAAGGGTTTAGAGATGGCTTGTAAATTCGATAATCTTAAACGCGGCCAACGAACGTTAGAATTTATCGAAGTCCGAGATATCCTTCAGTAAAGTTTGAAAGTGCGAATTTGGACCCATTCAGTCATATGGGAGAGTGATAGTTTGAAAAGGTGGGTTACAGCTAACTAACAATGGTAACTTCTGTAAAGGCTGTGGCACCTGGGAAAATGGTTGGGGAAAATTGTCACTATCACCAAAACATGTAAAACACTTCTAAAATCTAGGGGCAATTATCGGGTTTGTGCAAGCTACATAGAGGGTACGGGCCAATTAGAGGGTTAATGACGATACTTTCGAGGTCAGACGAAAAAATAGAGCCATATAAATTCGAGGGTACGAAATCGAACTATACTTTGAGGGTTAGCAACGATATATTTAATCGTTTTGCGAACAACTCGTAAATTCGCTAATTCTCGAAAACCCAACAACGAAGACGTTCTTAATTAATTATCGAAAGTCCGAAAAATCCTTTAGTAGAAGTTTGAAAGTCGAATTTGGAGCAATCAAATCAATGGGAGAATGAAGTTTGAAAAGCTGGGTTTATACAGACTAAACTAAACAATGGTAACTAATGTAAATGGCTGGTGGAACCTGGGAAAAAGGTCTGGGGAACATGGCACTATCACCAAAACTTGTTAAACACTTCCCTAAACAATAGCGGGCAACAATTGGCGGGTTTGAGCCAAACACTAGCAAGAATTGTCGGGTGCGCGCAAAGTACATTAGAGGGTTTACGGCCATTAGAGGGTTACCGAACAATAATTTCGAGGGTCAGCGAAATAGAGCATAATTCGAGGGGTTACCGAAATCGAACGATACTTTTGAGGTTAGCGAAAACGAACAATACTTTTTGAGAGTTAGAGAATGGACACATTCAAGGGTTAGAGATCTTTGGCTCGTAAATCGAATTTCCGAAAAAACCGCCATCAATGAACGTTTTGAATAATTATCGAAAGGTCCGGTTAGTATAATTCGAAAAAAAAGTCTGGAAATCCTCAGTAAAAGTTTGAAATTCGAATTTGGAGCCATTCAGCAATTGGAGAGTGTAGTTTGAAAGGCTGGGTTTATTACAGCTAAACTAAACAATGGTAACGTACTGTAAATGCTGTGCCATCTGGGAAAGTCTGGGGAAAACATGGCCACTATCCCAAACTTATTTTAAAAACCTTCCTAAAAAATAGGGGGCAATTGGCGGGTTTGGCGCCAACACTGCATGCAATTGTGGGGTTTGCGCAAGCTATTAGAGGGTTACAGCCACTGAGAGGGTTTAGTTACCGAACAACCTTCCGACGGTCAAAGAAAATAGAGCCATAAATCGAGGCGTTCCGAAATCGAACGATACTTTTGAGGGTTAGCGAAAACGAACAATATTTTGAGAGTTAGCGAATTTACACAGTCAAGGGTTAGAGATCGCTCGTAAATTCAATATTCTCGAAAAGCCGCCATCAACAAACGTTCAATTAATTACGAAAAGTTCGAGAAATCCTTCAGTAAAGTTTGAAGTTCGAATTTGGAGCATTCAAGTCAACGGGATAGTGATAGTTGAAAAGGCTGGGTTTTTAATACAGCTAAATTAAACAAGGGTAATTTACTGTAAATGGCTGTGGCACTCGGGAAATGGTCTGCGGGAACATGGGGCACTATCACCAAAAATTGTTTAAAACATTGCTAAAACACTAGCGGGCAATTGTCGTGTTTGGAGCAAGCTGCATTCGAGGGTTAATGGCCAATCGAGGAGTACCAAACATTATGCTTCGAGGGGTCAGCGAAATAGGCCATATTTCGAGAGGGTTTACCGGAAATAATCGAACCGATAGTTTCAAGGAGTAGCGAGAAAAACAAACAATACTTAGAAGTGTTAGCAGACATACTTTAATGGTTTGGTGAAACGGCTCGTTAAATTCGATAATTCTCGAAACCGACCAAACAACGAACGTTCGTAATTATCAAAACGTCCGAAAGAAAAATCCTTAGTAGAAGTTTGAAGTTCGAATTGGAGCAATTCAAATCAATGGGAGTATATAGTTGAAAAGGGTGGGTTATTACAGATAAACTAACATGGTAAAGTACTGTAAATGGCTGTGGCCACCTGGGAATGGTCGGGAAACATGACACTATCACCCCAAAACTTGTTAAAACCGCTTCTAAACACTAGCAGGGAAACTGTTCGGGTTTGCGCAGTACATTAGAGGGTTACGGCCAATTAGAGGGTACTGAACGATTTACTTCCAGGGTCAGCGAAATAGGAGCAATAAATTCAAGGGTACCACATCGACGATACTTTTGAGGGTTAGCGGAAAATGAACAATACTTTAGAGAGTAGCGATTGACACATTCAAGGGTTAGCGATCGGCTTGTAATTTGTATTGCCAAAAAACCGACATCAAGAAACGTTCGATAATTATCGTAAGTCCGGAAAGTTCTCTAAAGTACGAGAAATCCTTTAGTAGAAGTTTGAAAGTTCGATGGGACTCATTCAAGTAATGAGAGTGAGAGTTTGAAAAAAAAGTCTAGTTTTTTTACAGCCTAATCTAACCAAATGTACTTACTGTAAATGGCTGTGGGCACCCGGGAAGGGAAGGGGGAAATGGGTCTGGGGTAACATTGCACTATCATGCAAAAATGGTTTAAAAACACTTCATGAACCACCTAGCGGGCAATTGTTCCAGGTTTTGCGCAACACTTGCAAGAATGGTTTTTTTTTTGTTCTTGGTTGTGTGCGCAAAGCTACATAGACGGGTATAGCCAATAGAGGGGATACCGAACGAGACTTTCGAGGGTCAGCGAAAAGAGAGCCATAAATTCGAGGGTTACCGAAAGCGAATATGATTACTTTTGAGGGTTGTTAACGAAACGAACAATACTTCGAGAGTTACGAGAATGACACATCAGGGTTAGAGCTCGGCTTGTAATTCGATACTCTTAAACCGTGTCAACTACGTTCGTTAATTATCGAAAGTCCAGAAAGTTCGAAAGTGGAGAAATCCTTCAGTTAAAGTTTGAAAGTTCGAATTTGGACCCATTTAGTCAATGGGAGAGTGATTTTGAAAAGGCTGGGTTTATTACAGCTAAAACTAACAATGGTCAATTACTGTAAATGGCTGGCACCGGGGGAAAGGGCTCTGGGGAACATGGGCACTATCACCCAAAACTGGTTAAAACACTCCTAAACACTAGCGGGCAATTGTCAGGTTTTGCCGCAACACTACAAGCACTTGTCTGGATTTGCGCAAGCTACATTAGAGGGTTACGGCCAAATTAGAGGGTTACCAAAGATTCTTTCGAGGGTCAGTGAAAATAGAGCCTAAATTAGAGGTGTACCGAAATGGAACGAACTTTTGAGGGTAGCGAAAAAAGAACAATACTTCGAGAGTTAGCTTGAATGACACATTCAAGGGTCAGAGATCGGCTAGTAAATGCGATTTAATCTTGAAAAAGTGGTCAACGAACGTCAATAATATGAAAGCCGGAAGTTTTGTGATGGAAAGTCCGAAAAATTCCTGTAGTAGAAGTTTGAAAGTTGAATTTGGAGCCTTCAAGTCATGGGAATGATAGTTGAAAAGGCTAGGGTTATTACAAGCTAAAATAACAAGGGTAACTTACTGTAAAGGCGTTGGCACCGAGAAATGGTTGGGGGAACATGGCACTATCACCAAACTTGTTTAAAACAACCCAGTCATAAAACATAGCGGGCAATTGTCTGGTTTTGCGCAAGCTACATAGTCGGGTTACGGCATTTGAGGGTTACCAACCGATACTTCGAGGGTCAGCGAAAATAGAGCCATAAATTCGAGGGTAACGAAATCGAACGATACTTTCAAGGGTTTAGAACGAAAACAAGCAATACTTAGTGGTTAGCAAACGATACATTTAATGGTTTGTGACAGGCTCGAAAATTCGATAAATCTTGAAAAAACGCCAACAACGAACGTTCGTTAATATCAAAAAGTTCGAAAGTACCCGAAAAATCCTTAGTAGAAGTTTGTGAAAGTTCGATTGGAGCCATTCAAGTCAATGGGAGGACTGATAGTTTGAAAGGCTAGGTTATTACAGCTTAAAAACAAGGGTAATTACTGTAAATGGCTGGGCACCGGGAAATGGTCTGGGGGACATGGACAATCACAAAAACTTGTTTTTTAAAACAATTCCTAAACACTAGCGGGCAATTGTCGGGTTTTGCGCAACACTAGCAAAACAATTGTCTGGTTTGCGCAAGCTAATTAAGGGTTACGGCCAATAAGGGTTTACCAAACATACTTTCGAGAGTCAGCGAAAATAGAGCCATGAAATTCGGGGTTACCGAAATGGAACGCTACTTTACTTTCAAGGGTTAGTGAACAAACAATACTTATGAGAGTAGCAAATGGATACATTTAATCATTTGTGTGAAAAAAGCTCGTAACATTCGTAATTCTCGAAAACCGCATCAACGCAAGTTAGATAATATAGAAAGTCGGAAAGTTCTAAAGTACGAGACATCTTCAGTCAAAGTTTGAAAGTTTAAATTTTGGACCCATTCAAGTCAATGGGAGAGTGATAGTTGAAAAGTCTAGGTTTACAGCGAAACTAACACAATGGTACTTAATGAAATGGTGTGGCACCTGGGAAATGGTTGGGGAACATGGCACTACCAAAACTTGTTAAAAACAATTCATAAACCTAGCGGGCAATTGTCAGGTTTTGCGCCAAACAAAGCAAGCAATTGTCGGATTTGCGCAAGCTACATTAGAGGGTTACGGGCCAATTAGAGGGTTACAAAACGATTCGTTCGAGGTCCGTGAAATAGAGCCATAAAATTAGGGGTACCGAATCGACCAATACTTTTGGGGTTAGCAAACGATATATTAATCGTTTGGGAACGACTCGAAATTCGATAATTTCTCGAAACCGCAAACACGAACGTTCGTTAATTATCGGAAAGTCTTGAAAAATCCTTTAGTAGAAGTTTGAATGTTCTTGAATTTGAGCAATTCAAATCCATGGGTGGATGATAGTTTGAAAAGGCTGGGTTTATTAAGCTAAAACTAACATGGTACGTTACAGTCAAATGGCTGTGGCTCCTGGGAAATGGTCTGGGGAACATGGACTATCACCAAAACTGTTAAAACACTTCTAAACACTAGCGGGCAATTGGCGGGGTTTTGCGCCAACACTACAAGCAATTGTGGGTTTCACGCAAGCTACATTAGAGGGTTACGGCCCAATTAGAGGGTTACGAACAATACTTTCGAGGCGTCGCGCAAATAGAGCCATAAAATTCGAGGTTACCGAAAATAGACGATACTTTGGGGGTTAGCGAAAACGAAACATACTTTTGGAGAGTTAGAGAATACATTCAAGGTTAGGAGATCGGCTCGTAATTCGATATTTCTGAAACCGCCATAAGGAACGTTGAATAATTATCGAACAGGTCCGGTAGTTCGAAATTCGAAAAGTCCGATGAAATCCTTCAGTAAAAGTTTGGAAGTTCGAATTTGGACCCATTCAAGCAATGGGCGAGGAGAGTGATAGTTTGAAAAAGGCTAGTTTATTACAGCTAAATAAGCAATTGGTAACTTACTGTAAATGGCTGATGGAACTGGGAAAATGTTTTTCTTTTTGGGGACCATGCACTATCACAAAAAACTGTTAATAAACCTTCATTAAAACATAGCGGCCAAATTGTCGGTTTGACGCCAACACTAGCAAGCAATTGTGGGTTGTGCGCAAGCTACATTAGAGGGTTACGGCCAATAGAGGGTTACCGAAACAATCCTTCGACGGTCAACGAAAAAATAGAGCCATAAATTCGGTTACTGAAATCGAAAACGATATTTGATGTGGGGTTTTTTAGCGAAAACGAACAATACTTTTGAGAGTTTGCGAATGACACATTCAAGGGTTAGAGATAGATCGTAAATCAATATTTCCGGAAAGCAGCATCAACGAACGTTCAATAATTATCGAAAGCCGAGAAAATCCTTCAGTAAAAGTTTGAAAGTTCAAATTTGGAGCCATTCAAGTCAATGGAGAGAGTGATAGTTTGAACAGGCTGGGTGGGTTATTACAGCAAAATTAACAATGGTAATTTACTGTAAATGGGCTGTGGGACTGGGAAATGGTCATGGGGACATGGCACTATCACCAAAACTTGTTAAAAACCACTCCTAAAACACTAGCGGGCAATTGTCGGGTTTTGCGCAAGCTGCATTCGAGGGTTGAGGCCAATTCGAGGATTACCCAACGCTACTTTCGAGGGTCAGCGAAATTAGAGCCAATCATTTCGAGGGTTACCGAAAGCGACGATATTTCAAGGTTAGCAAAAAAAAAACAATACTTTAGAGAGTTAGCAAACGATACATTAATGGTTTGCGAACGGCTCGTAATTCGATAATTCTCGAAAACGCAACAGCGACGTTCGTTAATTATCAAAAGTCCGAAAAATCCTTTAGTAGAAGTGTGAAGTTCTAATTTGGAGCAATTCAATCAATGGAGAGTGATAGTTGAAAAGGGCTGGGTTTATTACAGCTAAAACTAACAATGGTAAATTACTGTAAATGTGTGGCACCGGGAATGGTCTGAGGAACATGGCATATCACCAAAACTTGTTAAAACACTCCTAAACATAGCGGGCATGTCGGGTTTTGCGCAACAACTTAGAAAGCAATGCCTGTGCGCAAGCTACATAGAGGTTACAGCCAATTAGAGGGATAACGAATGTACTTTCGCGGATTCAGCGAAAACTAGAGATAAAATTAGAGGTTACTGAAATCGCACGATACTTTGAGGGTTAACGAAACAAACACTACTTCGAGAGAGCGAATGACACATTCAGGGTTAGAGATCGGTTGTGAATCGATATAATTCTCTAAAGGGCATGGCCAACCCCAAAAATATAATCCCCCAACTACTGGCCCCCACCCATGTAGTGTAGTTTAATCCGTACCTCACATTCCAGCTGCATAGGGTTCTGTATTCCCCCCCCAAAAGTCCCAAAAAACTGCCCAACCAGGAGGCTAGCAGAGTCATATAGGACACTGCCTGCTAGCGGCCTCAGGTAGATTTGTGCCATGCGTTACTGCAGCCCTTACCCCCTCCCTCCCCTCCCTCTCACTCCCGTTCTACTATCCCTCCCCTAGCATAAACCCCTTCAGTAACTGATTTCCCCCATGTCCCGCCTAACCAACCGCAGATTTTTTATTTTTAGAAAGCTACCCAAACTCTTACTTAACTTCTCCTCTTTCCTCCGGGAAGTGAGCTGCCGGCCAGCCGGTCTGTGATGGCTGCCGCTTCAGCCAATCACAGACGCGGGCTGCCGGTTTCCGCCCCTCTGCTGCATTTCTTGAAGCAAGAGGGCCGGGACGTGCGGCGGAGAAAGGGGGAGGGTGTAAGTAGAGGTTTGGGGGGCTTTCTAAAAAAAAAACAAGTATTACGGTTGGGGCTGGGCGCCCAGGGGGTCTTTGTTAAACATTTCATTTGGTGAGACCATAAACTTTAAACCGCGCCAACGGAACGCACTTTCCTTAACACTAGCGCCATTATCGGGGTTTTGTGGGCAAGCTACATTAGAGGGTACGGGCCAATTAGAGGGTTACTGATGATACTTTCGAGGGTCAGAGAAAAATAGCGCCCATAAATTCGAGGGTTAATGAAATCGAACGAACTTTTGAGGCGTTAGCAAACATAAAATTAATCGTTTGCGCACGGCTCGGTAAATTCGATTAATTCTCGAAAACACCAACAACGAACGTTCGTTAATTATCGAAAGTACGAAAAATTCCTTTAGTAGAAGTCTGAAAGTTCGAATTTGGAGCAATTCAAATCAATGGAGAATGATAGTTTGAAAGGCTGGGTTTAGTACAGCTAAACTAAAATGGAAACTTACTGTAAAAATGCTGTTGGCACCTGGGAAATGGTCTGGGGAAATGGCACTATCACCAAAACTTGTTAAAAAACTTCCCCTAAACCACTAGCGGGCAATTGGCGGGTTTTGCGCCAAACATAGCACGCAAATTGTTCGGGTTTCCA